>DWNE01005373.1:0-14049 GCA_018249875.1 Cecropterus toxeus | reverse complement strand
ATGTATATAAGTGAGCCGGCTACCACACCCTTCCACCGAAACGCAAGAACTGCTTAACGCAAGAAATAGGTGTGGCGGTGGTACTTCCCCGGTCGAACTACATTGGTGCTACCACCTGTTATTTACAATTTATTTAAAAGTAATAAAATTTATAAGCTAAAACAATTAATTAAATAGAATAACCGCGGAGTTGATATCAAAACACGTATAACACAAAATATCTATGAAGTCTATATGTAGAGTCATTCAGACGTTTCACAGTGCTTATGCTCCACAAAATGAGAGACAAAACGCAAAACGCAATAATTTCCAATGGAATAACCTTTTAAATCCACGCAGTGGTAAAAATGCACCGCAAAAAGTCCATAATCCACACTTTAATTTGCGGTTTGAACGTAAAGCAATAAATAATCGCGGGAACATAAAAACGGCGCCTACAAATTCTGGATGCACAAACCTCGGGAAGCGTTCGACTCAAAAAATGAAAACAATTAGCGCCAGCGCCGCCTGTGCTCGCATCGAAGATAATTTACTACCATTTACCATTTGCACAACCAGTGTCAGATTGTTTTATGGGAACACTAAGTGGTATATTCAGATGCAATGAATGTCATCCAATTAGTATTCGACTTAAACAAATAGCGCAACCACAATTTAATATACGCATTTCAATTATTGAAATAATTGTATGTTCAATTTTGTAACAGGTTTCCTGGAAGAAATTTCATAGGGAAACTAGCTGTTATTTGCAAAGTTATTTTTATTGTACCCTATTGTTCGTATATTATTTTTTTGTTTATAAGATATTCGAATCGCTTTAATAATAATTTGAATTTTCGCATGTAAGCAACAAACTAATACCTCGAATCAAAAAACAGAGACAATTAGCCGTCGGCACCGCCTGCATTCGCATCCGGATATATTTATATCCGATGGCAGTAGAGGCCCATGGCGTAGCGCTCTACGGTTCTGTACAGTTAATGGAAAAGTGGAAAAATATCCACCCTAGAAATACGTGACACTGCAATAAAATTAAACGGTCAACAATATAATGCATACACTAACGTGTTTTGAATAACATGATTAGACTGGATTGTAATTCACTTTCCTAGAACCATTTCACGTGTGTCAGCGTTCTATTCACGTTCTTTTGAAACCCTATAATTTTGTACTTTGTATCAATCATGGCAAAAGAATGTTGATAAAAAGCATAAATAAGTATTAAAAGTATAAATAAGTCAGATTATTAAAACTCAACTACCTTTGATGTACTTTACATTTTTACAGTAGAACTAATAATTATGTAAACCTCTGTATATACAACGATTATCTTAATAAACAGATGTTGTCAAAGGCTGCTTTACGCTGCATGGTTATCAAAAGTACTTTAGAAGCGAACGGAAAAAACTGCAACACAATTGACCCGGAAACACTAATAATACCAGGGTATAAAGGAACAGGGATAGAAAGAAGCAAGCGTTCTGAACCCAGCTGAGCGCGAGGTACACTCGAGTTGGATTTATTCTGTGACAGTTAAGATTGCTCCAATTTACCCGCTACGTTGTAAAGATACTCGTTATGTCAACTTTATGACTATTTTATATGTATCTACTATAGGATATAATTCTAGATCAGTATATACTCGTATCTTAGAGACTGACACTCTCTTCTCTAGACGAACATTGACAAAAAGACATCGCATTCGTTTAATAATTGTTGTACTTTTGTACGTATCAGCGTTCAGCGAATTTCACCAAAAAGTTTACTACAATTTGCACAGAAATTTCGTGGCCGTCCATGATCACATGCATTTGTTTTAAGGGTTTAACGCTAATTCTTGCAGTATCATGCAATTGACGCCTAAAGTGACTGTCTTGTGGCTCTCTGTTGAAGCATATTTATATTAACATTTACACGGTCAAAAAATAAAGGAAAAATTGAGAAAAGAAAGAGGTATCATAACGGAAAATTCTACATAGACCTAATATTATCACAAAGCTTTTCTTAATCGTTTGCTCCGACTCGCACCGAATTCATAGCGTAGTGCCGCAGTGACTTCGGAGTTCAGACACGAAATCGGGTTTAATACGTATTTACAGGCGGGTAATGTACAAATATAATATGGGTGCGGTACGACCGCCGGCCGGTCTAATGGCTTCCATTACGTTGCTCGCCACCTGCGGTAATGGCTCAGAAATATTTAATTGATGAGAGCTCCACTGATATCCCGATTCACATTTTTCATCAATTTATAGTATTTCTACGTCCGCTTTGTGGAAATACAAGTCTTCGTTCGATACATCGTTACATTACTGATGCCGTCTTCTACTGTTATGAATTCCTTTTTTTTTTGTTATCGAGGGGGAAACCTTCAAAAGGTACCCGACGCCGTGGGAGCGACGCTAGGTTATGTGGGATTTTTACCGCACTAAAACCCCCCCGGTGGCCGTCCTCAGCGCTGCGAAGAGGACTCCGGGATCTCCAAAGGAACGCAACCGGAGTCCTCTGAGCGCGTTGCCCCATCGGGCTCCACCCAGGTAAGCGGCTGGGCCCACCGCACCGTCTGGTCTTTACAGCAATATGCAACCACACTTATACGACAGGCAGGGGATACCGTAGCCCTATTCTGATCCCGGGCTACACGGATACTGTTATGAATTTCTAGTGGCTGATTTTATATTGTATGTTTAAAATTCTTATTTAGAACTTTGGTAATGCAAGTATGAAGGGCTATTTGAATACATCGATACCTGCATATTTCAATGAAATGAAATCCATTCAGTTGAATAATACAATGAACATAATTTATATTATGAATTGAATGATCATTCAATGAATGATGACTATTAAAATTATAAATGGACCTATTTTGACAAAGCTGGTTTGATTAATTCCTAGTACTGAGGTTGGCAAATAGAATCAAATTAAATGGCCTATATATTTTGCCTCATAATTAATTATTGTCTAAATTTCATAACCACTTATGTGAAAATAATGGCTATGCCTTTATTTTATTTAGGTTAGATGTTTGATCGGCCGAATAAAATACAGAATTGTCACTGAAACAAATCGGTGTGACATGCATTAAATTCTCAACGACGTCCCTTTTGTCTATGTAATATATTTTCATTAAGGAACTATTCTAATACCATTAAGTTATGTTCACTAGAGTCCAACTCGAAAGTAGTCGATCGCAGGACATAAGTAGCCAACATCGGAAAAGAGGGACGTGGGAGGACCGCCTCGAGGACTCAAAAAACTCCTTACACCAATTTCTACAGTTTGGCTTCAAGCAGGGCCGCTGATAGAAATGCAAATATCGACAATGTCCCCCTCTATCTCAACTGTTTGCGACACTTATAGAAGTTTAAAAGTTACATAACACTTAAGTTACATTAATTTTCCAGACTTCCTTAATCTTATCTTCAATTTAAGCTCTAAACGTCTTATACAGCACACAATTCTGAAAATAAATTATTACTTACGTTGTAATTTCGATTTACCACTAGGCAGAACTATCAAAGGAAATCTTGCTCATACACAATTTAATTTGTAGGTATACAAGCTCTATCTTGATTATTCAAGTTGTTAGTTTGAACGGAAACCAAAATGTTAATTCCTTATTTCTCATTCGCTACTTAACATGAAATCAAATCAGCGCAAGAAACGTTTGCTAATTACACAAACGTATCTCTGTTTGTACAATTTGCGTTGAGCACACAAACAGAGTGTTGTGAAAGCAGCTCCTACGAATATGTGTAATAATGTATTTTAAAATAATACGGCGTGGGCTTATCAAAGCTAAAGCTACATGTAGGTATAACTATTCGTCAAAACGTCTTATTTTTATAACAAAACTTGTATTTATACTAAAGCATATACTACACCCAATGTCTATAGCTTTCTTAAGACAACAACAGACGTGGTCACGTGGCTTCCAACAGGGTAAAAAAAAACACCCAATGCTAGGGGAATTCTAAAAAATATCATGTCCAAAATTTGTCGATAAAAGAAATCCCATTCCTGAGAATAGTTAGTATTTATACATATCCAATTTATTATGACTGTACAAATTACAAAATACAGACATTATTTCTCCTATTTGAGTATATTTCTAAATTAAAATTTTGGTGTAAGTAGGAACAAACCCGTTGCCTTTTTTAATTCGTATGAGAGGCTGACTGCATCTCTTTTTATATCACGACATAAACATTATTAAGAAGTCTGTCTAGTCACAGATAAATAAGGTGCGATGAGGTAATATCGGAGCTGAGGTACAATCCATCGGCTGAACTTGAAGCCAAATTAGGTATTTTCTATAAAAATACACTATATTAAGCATGTACCTACATACATTTTCATGACTTCGTATAGAAGTCGCCAATTTTACAAAATTTGGCTCATTTGGTTTACAATTTCAATTGTACCGTTTTACCTCAGGACCGATGTTCCCCCAACTAACTTTACTTAATGGAAAAAAATGATGGAATGTGTTTTTATTTTTTCAAATACTTACTTCTGTTACTATAAACTTAAAGTAAAACAATCAATATCATTTTACAATAAAAGGAGTATTAAATTATAAGTATTATTTAGTTATATTTTAAGCAACATTTTACTTCTATAAAAATCATAGACTACCTATATTTTTCCTTCTTTTATTATTCAGAAATATAAAATGATTTGAAAAATATATATAAACTGCTCGCTGGCCTTTAGATTAATGGAAATAGAAAAGTGTTATGCATGTATTAAAATCAGGATTGATTTTTGTTAGGTTGGGAAGAGGTAACGGCTTTATCTTTAGAATTATCTATGTTACATGCCGTGTGAATCGACGGCTAGGTACGACCACCGCGATGACTGTCTCGAAAGTCGAGACGGCTCAGTATACGTTGAAGGTATAACCAGCGTAGAATGCGAAGTAAACTACGCTCAGCTCAGTAATAGGAGCCAATCTGTCAAACCCAACAGAGAAGACGGTGCATCATCTCCGCCGACTTGTAGCAGATGCAATTACTCATTCTCGTGAGCCCACAGAAGCAAGTTCGGAGAATCTTATTCTGGTCTTGAGAGCTATGATGTGGTATGTGTGTTTTGTATGCTCATCACATGATGGAGATCACTGACAGGGGCCTTTCTCTCTTAGGACACTGGTAGCGATAGCACCAATACACGCCGACGACCAATCCAAGATGTAATGCTAACGCGTATCGTGACGCATCACCGAGCTTCCACAAAAACATCACGGAGTTTTAGTGAGACATACCATCGAACGAGGAGCACTGTGAGGGTTTTAACAAAAAAAAATATTGTATATTAACTCATAATATTAATCTCGAAATAAGTCGAAGATACGAATGGTGTTGGTTATTTCGGTAACTTTATGTAGAGAAAGACACAATAAGACATCAAACTAATCAATTCTCCAAAACATTCCTTATTCCACATCGTAGAACACGAACAAAGAGCCCACATTCTCACTTCGAATAACATTCTAGACCTTGGCTGAGTTACTGAGTACTTTAGCGATAAATTGTATGCCGTCATAAATACCAAGGCATTTACGCAAGTAAATTGCATTACAAGAAATTCTGAAATTATTTAATACGCCAGAAATAATACTTTTTTAAATTCGGAGAATAAAAATGTATAATGCATTTTATGAGATTTCAATCATTATAGGAGCAATCTGGAGAAGCATAGAGCATTATTAAATTCAGTGTTTTTTTTTCACAGCCTTACAGATTGCAGGTAGTTGGTAGGTATATCATTTTTATTACTATTTCACAATATAAATAATATCTTAAATTCTAAATCCATGCTTTATTTTGCCCTCTATTGACAAGAAATGGAACTAATTATCTTTAGGTTAGCATGATGGCACAGATGGCGCTGAAAGTAATGAAACTGTAAAATGTATTTATTTTAGTACAGTATATTACTCAATAGGTGGCACTAAACACATTACATATGTTCGGTCATACTATTTATTGAATATTGTTTATATACGTCGCAACTTCTTATTGTACTTCGTTAATAAAATTATCCTGTTTTCGCCATAAAATTCTCTGCGAATTTATTTTTGAAGTTGTAGAGATTTAATATACGGAATTCGATTTGTTTCATTGCCAATATACAAAAAAATGTTAAAATTTATCTATGGGTAATGGAACAAATAATAACTTGGATTTACAGAAAGATGGCCTCGAATTAATAAAGTTAGGCGTAAAGACGCTAAGCCACAGCCGTAAAAACATTTTAAATATTAATATATTTGTCACTTTGAAATAAATCGCTAACTGACACTGACGTACTGACGTAAATTTGACGCTGCCCTTGCTTGCTGTTTACCGCATATCTTCCTCCCACATGAATTTCCCGTTAGAAATAGAAAATTAAATCATTCTTTTATGTCTACATACTAATAGAATACTTTACTATTAGCAAGGGCGATATTTCATCAAAATGTCTCACCAAACCGGAATACAAGGTATGTAAAAATACTTTTATAAGGCTTACCTTTACTTACTATGCTTATCAACAAAATTTTATTGTTACTATCATTATTGTAATTTTATCAAACCCAAATATATTAATTAAGAAATAACGCACTCAGTTGTATTTGCTATAAGATCGAATGGAAATTGTGGTTAAAAATAGATTAATCAATATGATTTATTTATACTCATATTCAATACGTGTCTATCTTTCATAATGGCAAATTATTAAATGCATGGTTTTTATAAGCGTTAGGCATTCTGTTTAGTCTATAACCAGTACTGAATGGTCTCCAATAACTAAAACTGATATCACATTTGTTTGCTCATTGTAGGGAAGTTTTAAATTAAAGGTTTTATCCCATAACTTTTTACTTTTGACTTTTAACTCTAGTTCTGATATAGAAATTGGGCAATAAAGTATATTAATAATTGATATCTCAACCATATTAACAATTTTTTTACTCTAGTATATATACAATGGAATGGTTAGAATGTACATTATATGTATTCAAATCTGAAGATACCCCTTCCGTAAATAAAAGGTTTGCTATAGTTTCTATGCTTATGTGTGAGTATTAGTGACCAGAGCTTGTTAAGAAATTAGTGTAAGACCTTACTAACCATAGAAATAGCCCTTCTGTTAGTGAGCAAGAGAATGTTGTAATTAATTAATGTTGTAATTTAGAGCTAATACATAAGAAAAATAATTAAATCCACTTCTAATCCCACTTTATTTGAGATGCTAAAGAGAATACCTGTATCAAGTTCCATTTTCCTTACATTACATAAATTTTGAAATGCAATCATCATAATTATGTAATGTCCTCAAGGGCTAGTGTAAATAATAAAATGAATTATTTCTTTACAGCAAATTCAGAATTAATGAAATACTTTGGAAAATGTAGAGATGGCAAAATAAGAGTTTTGAAAGTTAGCATTGAAAATGGTAAGTTTTCCAAATATTTTATACTCATCATTCACTTGAAATTTAAATCTCCATACAAAAGACTATGTACCTACAAAATAAGAATTGGTTGACAGAAAACTATTAAAGAAATCTCTCTATATAAATATTGATATTAAAGAAATTTGTATTGTTTATGAATTTTGGGAATAAACACATCAACTCTGCTGAACATTTAATTTCCAGGTACAAGTAGACAACTCAGTTCTATTTAGATACAGTTACTATAAATAATTATGATTGACATCTTGTGGTCAACCACACAAGCACTATATTTTTATCTCACCTCAATTTGTATTTATGTATAAACTTGGCTACAAATTATTAAATGCCTAGAGCTATAAGTGGACATTTTGAAGATAATCATATGAAAATTTTCATGGCACTTCAAGCTTGGATCGAATTGACATCATTTTGGATGGCAACTTATAACCAATTGGTAAAAAATTACTGACAACAGTTTTCCCAATGTCTGGTCTAAGACTATTATAGATGTACTTGAATGTCGTCAGATGAATATTTTTCATGTCTCACTTTTGGGAACAGAGAACTCACAATTGAGAATGGTGTAAAGCTTACTCTATGTATAACAAAATTTTGATGTTTAAGTTTGATGCATCTAATTTAATCCTGTAAAATATTTCAGAACAGCTAACCTTAGCCAAATATCAACCGGTGAAAGGCACTTGGGAGCAAGATTTTGACAAATATGTACCATCATTGATTGAGGAAGAAATTCCTTGCTACATACTATACAGGTAAGCTCATAATGAAAAGCTCAAAGCAGCTGTTGAATCTTATAACACTTAATTTAAATAACACATCCTTATAGATTTAAATTAGATATAATCCTTATATTTTTAATTTATATGTACCTAATCCTGAAATAAATTTAATTCACATAGTTTGTTTTTGGTGTACCATAAAGATTTTTGTATTGTATTGTAAATAGCCTTTAGTTGGGGTTAGGTATACTACATGAAGTTGCTATGGCAGAAACAGTGTTAATTGTTATTCAGTGAACTGCAAGCTATATCAGTTTGCATATTTATTCAAAATGTGGTCGAACTAATATGGTTTGTCTGGAGAGGTACCACTTTCTTTTGTTTATTGCATTTTGGTAGAAGGATGTGGTTTCTGCCTGACTTTCATTTTTGACAACCATCTTAGTCCTCAGGAGTGACAATGCTTCTGTTTTAGTCTGCAGCTAGAACATCTGTTCTATATTGAGTTAATAACAGACTTTCATAGAGGGTAGTCACCAGCTACTATGAAATAGACTGCATACTCGTTTTTCACTTAATTAAAAAAACAATGAAAACTTAAATAAATTTATTTATTCACCATCCACAGGTTTGACTCAACCAATTCATTAGGTTATGAGTGGTTGCTACTGAGCTGGTCTCCAGACAATTCAGCTGTAAGGCACAAGATGTTGTATGCATCAACTAAAGCCACCCTCAAACAGGAGTTTGGTTCTTCTCATATTAAGGATGAGATGCATGCTACTTCTAAGGTATGTTTCCTATGTATTGTTTATGTAAAAGAAACTCAAATAAATAAATCACTATGAGATATGCCCTAAGTAATGAGAAGTTTATATTAATTAAGAGAATATATGTTAAAGTTTTAATTATACCTTAGTGTTTTTGCACGCAAAAATCATATGGTAGAGTATTCTTGCACAAAATATTTCTACAAATATAATTGTTACTGCTATTGAAAAATTGTAACACTCCAAACTACTAAAATAAATATACTTTTTATGGGATATAAACAATTATTACTATATGTTTAAATTTTAAACATATATTACAAATTGTAATAAGTTAGTAATATTTAAGATTAATGTTTCCAGAAAAACATGTGAGGGAATATTCTGTTTTATATATGATATAATAGAAGATAATACCAATTCTAGCAGTTTCTAAATTCCATTATTGTATATTTTTTCAGGATGAGGTGACCCTTAAGGGTTACAAGGCTCATGTAAGTGGAGTGAATGCACCAGCACCTCTCACAGATAGAGAAGAAGCATTAAAAGAATTGCAGCAAAGTGAACATGAACCTAATTATAGTACGGATTCCAGGTAAAAAAAATATATGGCTTAAATTAAATTGAAGACCTACTCACTTGATCTATGGATAAGGGGTCATACATAAAAATACGTCACACGTTTAGGGGCGGGGATCGATGAACTGTGACATTATGTCACAAGATGTAGGGAGGGGATCTAAATTTCGTGATGTCACATTTCAAAATATCTTTGTGAGCATTAAAATACGAAATTAGTTCAACATAAATACTTCAATGATATACTTTTTAATTTTGATTTAATTGCATAATAATTTTAATAAAGTGAATTTAATGTCAATAATTTGGGCACTGCTGTTCTAATCTAAAAATTCCTTAACTAAGATGCAGATATGTGAAACTCGTGTGACGTAATTTTTGGATTATCCCTAAGTGTTCAATTGCATCAATGGCCGGTGATAGAATATGAATTCTAACTGAGCCAAAGATCAATTACTAATGTGTAGCTATAGGTATAAGTTAAATTGTAAATTTAAGTATCTCTTCCTGAGACTCCCCTTCAAATCAGTACATAGCAATACCACTATTAGTAAGCAGAAGTAGGTATATGCTATGTCTGTAGGTCTTCAGAATTTAACCAGATTTAATAAGCCTTTTCCTGATGTTAAGGGGATGTGCTATATAATATCTAAATCTTTGGGATTACATGTTTAATATACTTCAACTATATTTATTTACTTTATTTATATAAATCCGTTCCATATACAACTTTTTCAGACAGTCAACAATGGGTGGGGTTGCTTTCCCTATCGCAGAGACAGCAAAACAGGGTATATTCGATCTCCAACGCGGTTCCTACAACTATTTACAATTTAAAATTGGTGAGTAATTGATCCTTATAATAAATAATGCTTACATGTAAAAGCCATTTTGTATTTGGAAAAATCAGAGATGTTTGCTCTAAAACTAGTTTTGAATTTAATACATAAGAATGGCTATGTATCTAATGTAATAACCCCAAAGGAACCCTCATGTAAATATTTTTTTTTTTACGATGGGATTTTTACGATGGAAGAACCATTTGGGATTCAACTACGAAGCATCTCCGACACGTCAATTTCTGCCTTATAAAAATATTGTTGAGCACAGTCTGAACCACACTCCTTTCCTGCTCCAGTATTGTAAAAAAAATTGATACTTAAGTAACAATACCAAACATGCTGTCAGTTTACTGCAACTTGTTATTTCTGTAATAAAAGGATATTTTAATAACATTTTCCAGATTTAGAAGAAGAACAAATTAACCTCTCAAAAGCGGCAGTTATAACGCTCACTCAGCTGCCAGAACAAGTGCCAAGCGACGAGGCAAGGTACCACCTTTACATCTTCAAGCACACCCACGAAGGAGACCACATGGAAAGTATAGGTAAAAAAAAAATGTAACATTATTTTTTCTAAAACACGAAATTAATAAATTTTCACAAATAATCACAGCATTGATGTATACCATTCTTATTTTCCTTGGCATGTTCTAGGAAAAGATTTAAGTGTACTGCAAATAGGGAATGTGTTGTATACTAATGCAAAAAATTCCTTGCTCTGTGCGCTGTGTGGTGTAAACAGCACTCTGTCTCTCTCTGTCCAAGGGACAAAATCCATAAGGTTGACAGGAGCATCGTACAACATTAACCCCCACTGCGGTCACTAAAAAGCAAGCCAGGTGGGATGATGATTGGCTAATTTCAGGCACGAAATTGGAGCTATCTTTTATTGCCAAGTAAAAACAAATAATAAAAAAAATATATTATACAAACAAAAAGACAAACCTGTTGAGTTTCTTGCCGAATCCTCTCAGTTGAGGTCGCGTTCCGATCCTGCGGTAGTGTAAGAAAATATTGTAACTGTCAATTTGTAAGTGCCCCAGTAGGCCTATGTAAAATAAAGACATTTCATTTCATTAAAAACCATTTAGCGAAATCTATGTCCCGTGGATCTCAAAAGGTTAATGGGTTACTGGATGGACGTGTACGGCTTATAGTACTAGTTTATAAATAATAATTGCTATATTGAAATAACTACGAGAGGTGGTGTAAATTTCAATACGTTACCTTTCACTCCATGGCACATTGAATGAATTAAACAGTACTTACCCCATTGCTAGTAGTTAAACTAACAGAAAACAATTTGAACACAATATAGTTTTATAATTGTTGCAGTGTTTATTTACTCAATGCCTGGATACACCTGCAGTATAAAGGAGCGTATGATGTACTCTAGTTGCAAAGGACAATTTTTAGACATTATAGAAAAAATGGGAGTTGAGATTGCGAAAAGAGTAAGTAGAATTATGATTATAAAAATAACTATATTGTAATGACATAAACGAGTGTTTAATTAAACAGCTATATTCCTTTACTGAAAAACAATGACTATAAAAATGTCATTACCATTAATCAACTGTATTATTACTAATCTCTTTATTCTTTAATTGCAGCTGGAGATAGATGACGGGAAAGAACTGACTGAAGAATTTTTGTATGATGAAATCCATCCTAAGAGAAACTTACACAGACCCGCATTTGCCAAACCAAAGGGTCCTCCGAACAGAGGTGCTAAGAGAATAACTAAGGCTCAGTCGACACAATAATCATGTATAAAATAAAAACTGAAAAGATATATAAAGAATAATAGCGTTCTTAAACGTTAAGAGTATGAAATCATGTACAGTATAGATATTCTTACGTAATAAACTTCGCCGCCACAGAGAATTTTTTTACCGGTGATTTTAAATACGGTGACTTTAAGTAATATGATACACTGAAGAATTTTTAATACGAATATATCTATCAGTTGGAGTTTTTTTTTTTTATATAAAATTGAAGTAGCAAACGTGCACGCAGTCCACCTTATGATAATCACCTAAGCAACTGCATACAGAACAGAGGTTCTAATTCAATCATAGATGTGCTACTTCTCCCGAAGACTAAGATTGTCGCCTCATATGATAGTAAGCGGGCAACCACACCCTTTTACCAAAACGCAGGAACTGTTTCACCTTAGAAATAGGTATTAAGGTGGTTCTACCACTTTAAAAATCACATCACAATATACCTATTGTACAATATACTTATAGAACCTTCCCATCTACAGTTGTATCTCTAGTCAAATAATATTGAATCCACAATAAACAGACGACTTAACTAGAAACATCGGATATAGAAGACAAAAGTATTGTACAACTTTAATTGATGTTGTGAAATTAGCTTTACAGCTATTTATTTTCAAAGCCAAGTAAAAAAATATCACAAAAAAAAACGGCAATGCGATCTAGGGGTATTTCAAATATGGAAATATTACATATGTGCATGTTATTATATACTGATAAAATGTGTCATGATATTAAGTCGGGTCATGTTGTGTACACTAAAAAAAAACGTTAAGATTGAAATATAAATAAATATAATAAGCAGTATTCTGAAGATATTTGAGATATATAGTATTCTCCTTAAAGATAGATATCATTGGACGATATAACTGAACGAGGTGGAACACCCAAATACTCTTCTTACTGCTACCGCCCTTACATAAACATCGATTTCACACAGTTTTGGATTTCGCTTTCCTATAATTATATGGATATATGATATGAAGCCATTCAGAAACTCCTGAATAACAAATTGAAATTCACAGTTGTGGTATCCTTTAAATTAACAACATTATTGTTAAGAATACAAGATACTGAACAAACAAACTGGCAAACTTCAGTGTATGATCACTTTCGCATAATAATATATTAAATTTATTGAAAAAATATGTATTGAACTTGCAGTATTGAATAGAAATAAATCAAACACTGTTATTTACTGCACAAAGTAGATAGAAGTTTATCTCAGCCGTTTTATATTTATAAGGCTATGTCGTAAGGGTATGTAGGTTAGGACGCATTGTCATCTTAGAAATATATATATTATTATTACTCAGTATTTATCTAAAAATAATATTGGATACCCCATTAACGCAAAATGTTTATCATGTTATACTTAATGTATGTTTTACTATCTATCTAATATCATGTTTTACTATGTAAAAAAATAATAGTTTTGTTTTATGTGAATGACCTAAAATCGTGGTGGTATGCCAAATATGAGTTGACAACTTGGCAGTAAGATTCTTGTTTTAAATTAATATTATATTCGCAATTTTGAATTTAACGTTTGAAATATAAATGTTACTCGTTGTAAAAGAAAAAAATGTGTAATTTATATTATAGGATAATATTTCTGTTTTGTGTTTTTTTATAATTAGCCTTAGCTGCTTGTTTTCTATAAACATTTCGATTATTTATAATTTACATGTTCTTTATATTACATTACACAGTGTGTTACTTTAAACAATGGACATATTCAAGCTCATGATAATTTATGAACATAAGTTATTAAAGTTTAAAAAAAAAGGGAAAAAAAATAACAAAGTTCGGAAAATAACGTACTGAAAATGTCTTTCAATTCATTCACTTATTTTATCACATGATCAGGCGTTGGGCGCAC
>DWNE01005372.1:0-14049 GCA_018249875.1 Cecropterus toxeus | reverse complement strand
CCCCCCCCCCCCCCACGCCTGTTTTTTTTTTTCCCCCCCCCCCAGGGGGGGGGGGGGGGGGGGGGGGGGGGGAGCGGAGGGCCGGTCCGCCCCGGGCGGCACATTTAGAGGGGCGCCAAAAACAGATTTGGGGGACGGCAAAAACAGATTTGGCAACCTTTTTTTGTCATCAAGTTAGATATTGTCGTTATTTTGGGTCGTCAAGTTAGAGGTTTTCGTTTTTTTTTTGGTCGTCAAATTAGATATACTAGTTTTTTTTTTTTGGTCATCAATATTTGTATAATGTGTGGCGAGTTCAACTTCCGCCCCGGGCGGCGTAAGCCCACGCTACGCCACTACGTCCGATCTTCATTCGGAAATTCAAGTTTGAGGTAAAGGTTGACTAAAGGAGTGAGATAATTAAAGAACTACTCTTTGAATTTGTAAATTAAATAAATACTAGAAGAGTACTTTATTATTCTTCAACGTTATTTTATGGAATGTTTTGGTATATCAAATATATCAAATAATGGAAGACAGACAGGACACTGAACAATTACGTTTCCGAAATGACTTCCGTATTGTAGTCAATATTTAATAGATATGCGGAATGAGTATCGATCGAATCACACGAATGTTTGATTAATTTTGAACTAGAGGTCAAATTCTTAATTTCAAGTCGCGAAGGCGGTAATTAATATTAGTTTTGATAATGTAAAGGATGAAAAAAGGGTGTATTCCACTTTGATCACCCAGGTGATATCACCTAGATGATTAAAGGCGACTCATTTGTGTTCTTTGATCACCTGAGACATAATCACCTTATAATTACCCAAAAAATATATTATTTCAGTATCATTTAATTACTTTTCCTTTAATTCGTAAAATAGGAGCCTAAAATGGTCATTTTTGTTACACCTAGGTAATCATAAATGCGATTGTATCATCCATCCGTGCCTATGATCATTCAGGTGATTATATCTCAGGTGATCAAACGACACCAATTAGTCACTTTTAATCACCGAAGTGATATCGCATGGGTGATCAAAGTGGAATACACCGAAAAAAGAATCGTATATCACAATGTCATATTTTGATGCTGCTAGTAAATTATGTTTTGATTAAGCTGCCGTTATAGATAAATAGATAAAGGGATTACAAAGTTGTTTTATAATCAATTTGTCTATCACTATCTTCTTATAATGATGATTGCTTTATAACGGTGCTTGTGTGAATCCCCTTTTACTTAACACATAATACGATGTTTAATATATTTTAACGTTTATTGCAAGTAACTTTGTCTTCATTACTTTTATGACATAATTATCGTAAGTACTGTTTGTCTACAGCGTATAAATAAATATAGTTTGTGTAAAGAAATAACGTGTTCCGTTGAATTGATTGAAACTTAATACATTAAGAAGACCGCTAAGTGCAAATGGTGTATTGACTAGAATATGCCTTATCTAAGTCCATCTAGTTTTCTTCTCCAATTAATTCAAACATTGCTCAAAGAAAGACACGAATGTCCTTTATTATAGAGTCGCATATTTGACTTAAGCTATGAATTAATTATAAATTCACATATTTATTCCATATAATAAATTAATTATATAAGTTCTTACATCAAATAATCAGTTCCGAAATTTTAAATGTGTATTAAATCTGATGATCATATGCTAAGAACAACATCAACTACTGTCTAAAAATAAAATTTAGAGATTTTTAATCAGAGTTAGGATACAAAGTCTAAGAAACACATAGCAACCGTGTTTCTTAGACTTTGTATCCTAACTCCGTTCTCCGATACATACAGATGTAAAAAATAAAATACGTCCCTAACTACGAATTTCTTACGTTTCCTTAAAACATTATTGCTTATGTTTTGGTCCATCATTGTATGTGTATAAGTGCATTGTGTAGCGCTCGTGTGGTACATCAGCGTGTACACTGTACGATAACGCCCCAGGTCATACAAAAGGAAAATTTTATTTATTATTATCATATATTATCATATATCTATCTATTAAAAACCTGTTTTCGTTAGTCGAAGTATCGTCCAATTAATACAAAAGTGATTTCGTTGATTTGTGCTTAAAATATGATGATTGTTTTAAAAAATGTATATTTTTATCCCTTTTCGATAACCAGAGCCAAGAATAGGTATAACATAAAATTATCCTAATTACATCAATTCTTATTAAGGCGAGGTCATTACCGGTAGCTGTAACAGTTATAAGAATTATATTACTACAGCCAATATAAAGACGAAAAAACAGTTCGAATCTTTAGTATTAATCTTTATCTTTATCTGTTATTTTTATCTTTAATCTTTATCTTTATCTTTTATATTTTTAACACGAATTCGCATTTAGCAAGATGGTTGTTGTGATTTTTTTCCCATAATAGCCTTAATTTTATAATTATCCTTCATTATAGATATCCATTCATCAAAAAATGAGCATCTGCTAACACTTCACGGAATTTAACCATAGACCTTTCGCTTTATAGGACAACTAACCAAACTTATATTTTTAAAGAATTTACAACGGGTGGTAACTTAGCCTTTAACTCATAACCTTATTTCAAATAATATCACACGATGGAGTCGTGATCGAAACAGCAAGCCCTCATAATAAAGTACAGTAGTGACTGTAATTTACTCGACAGCTCCGCATGGTATACGACAGATATTAAATTAATAGACCCCGGGACCGCCTTGACCACCGCAAGGTGAGCTGAACGGTGCAAGGTGGCAGAATGGTATTTATAGTAGGGTTATTGACATTTTATCAGGAAAACAATAACAAGGATGAATTATCCCTGTAAAGTACTTTTAGAGCAGTGATATTCTGATGGTTGTAACTCGGCCTCAATCGACGGTCCGAAGTTTAATTCCAGGTAACTACCACTGATTTTTCTAAAATTATGTGCATATTAGGAATTAATTATTTATCATTGCTTTACACACCGGCGAGTTCTCAAAATGAGTTCTTAAAGGTGAGTGAAGTCTAGCAATTCGCATTTGGCCAACGCGGTGAACGCAGTGGGACAGTGATGGGTCGATGATGATGACGACATATTTTCATATTTTAGTTAGCTGATGGAACACAGAATACGTGATTGTTACGGAATCTTAAATCACTTTAAAGTTACTTTAACGTTAAAATTACTTTAAAGTAATATTTAGTGGTCACAGCAACGCAAATAATGTAAGATTTGGTACATAAAGTATGTACGAATTTAAACAAAGTAATATTTAACTGAATAAGCAGCTGAATTACAGTAATAAATTTTAATACCGGAGAGAGTTGATAAGTATGTAAGTAGTTATATCTCCAAACCAGAATGCAGCGCTACATTAGCTTACGGTCTTTAAAATATTGTTTGTATTAAAAACGTTCTTTTCGAAAAAAAATGCATAATTGGTAAATCTACTTCTTAAACATGTGGATTGTATAGTTTGAACTCGATCTCAAAATGTCTTCTTCGTAAAAAAAAAAGAAACAATCACTGAATGACGTTTTGAGAATGAAACATTTTGCAAAAGAAGAATCTTCTTCATTGGTTGAAGAAGGTTGTATTTCATGAACCGTGATAGCTAGAGAGTTGAATTTGACAAAAAGATGATGTACTTCTATTGCCGCTATAACAACAAATACAGGTAAACCTGTAAATATAAACGACGCTAAATATAACAACAAATTAAGGGCATACAACAAACGTGATATTTTTGCCGTTTTTCACTAAATTCGTACCATTATCCTTTTTGCGCGAGTCCGACTCGCACATGTTTTTTTAATATTTTTTTTCTTTGCTATTTGCGTAAAATTCATAGAATACAAAACATTTATCTGAAACATATCAAAGCGTAGACACAATATCATTGGTTAAAAGTGAATGTAGTTGGACGGCCTATACAGCCACATTTATTCTCGACACGGGACACATTTAGAATTGCGTTCGTGTCTCGACAGATGTCCATTTACAGTCATACTGCTTACATTTTAAACTGTTTATTTGTATTGACTCACAGTTGAAGTGTGTGTAACATATAATTGAAATTTAGCGTGGTGTTAGTGGTATCCAAACTACAAGGTTCATATAAAAGTAGCCAGATTGTTTTACAAGAATGAAGTAGCAAATGAGCATGCAGTCCACTCGATGGTAAGTGGTTACTGCCCCCATGTACACCTGTAAGCAACGTCATATAGAACAGGGATTCTTATGATGCGTTGCCACTCCCGAGGACTAAGATGGTCCACTCATATATAAGTCATAACACTAGTAGGGAAATATATTAAAATATATTAAAGGTGGTAGAACTCATTGTGGTTCGACAGTTCCGACTCCACGAGCACCACGGCCACATCTATTTCTGCATAATAGCATCAGTGCTTTGCGCTGCCGCGTTCTGAAGGTTATGGTAATAATGGTTATACTTATCCGAAGCGCTTAGGTGTAACAACGCATCTTTGGCTAACCTCACATTAGATCAGATCTTGACTAGTGTACCTACTCTTAGCCTTCCACAAGGTTCACGATGTTTTCCATCCCATTAAAGCAAACCATTTTATTGATATCTCTTAAGCACAAAAAATTAACAATAAATAGTATGCCTAAGATTCAAACCCCGAATCTTCGGAATCGAATCGTCGGTTCTAATTATCACTGCATTTTGTTGCACACCTGCGAATAACTTTTGCATTCGAGTCACGTTCCTATCGAAAGTCCATTTATAGCGTTACTAACATTTTATATCCCGTGTTATCGCTCCTTTCTAAGGTCACATACAGTCATTTTAGAAAAGTAAATGGGAATCGATATCATTACATGTTAAGTATATTATTTTCAAAAAGTCCTCTTTAACAGATCAACAAAGAATACAAATCATATATATATATATATATTTGGCCAAATGAGTACTAAGGCCACATCTACCAACATACATATATCTAACGTGAATCATTTTTTTTTTTATAAATTATATGAAGTAGGAAACCGAGCAAGCAGCCCACCTGATGGTAAGTAGTTACTGCCGCCCATGTACATACATATGTAAGCAACTTCATATAGAACAGGGGTTCTATCTGAAGTCGACCACAAATGCGTTGCTACTCCCGAGGACTGAGATGGTCGCAACCACACCCTTCCACCAAAACGCAAGCACTGCTTCACGCTGGAAATAGGTGTGGCGATAGTACTGCCCCGGTCGAACTACACTGGTTCTACCACCTGTTAAAATTCTTACGTTTAGTCGGAAATAGAAATAAATATGTAATAATAAGTCGTTCCCACGATGGAGATAAATCCAACGACAAATCATATACTAAAATCGAGCAAGTCCTTTGGGCTGTAGATAAATTAACTTTGACGATGACAAATACGAAGAGTACTAACTACGAAATGAATCAAATTCAATGTAATTTTTGTCCTACGGTAACGTTTTACAACGAAATAGTTCGTTAGTTTTAGTTCGATTATATAAAGCAACGTAATATTGGACATTATGTAAGCTAAACGAAATATGAGACAATTAAAACAATTATTCAACGCTTAATCAAGCTCACTTAAATTATACCTTGGTGTAACAGATACTATCTACACATTCTAGGCTAGGCTATAAATATGTTACCATTAATTTTGACTTATCGTTTCGTAAATTGACTAATTAAGATGCGAACTGGCCAAGATTCGCAACCTCATGCATGGTTTTGCTTTAACAATGCTTATTGCGAGAACGTACCATATCTTATTATCTATTGGTATATGTATATTGATTGATTTCATCATCTTTCATGTTTTAAAATAAACTCAGCACAGTACTTTGGAAGATTAGGTAGTACTGGCAGATTAAGGAAAAAAAAATGTGTGTGCTATTTACACGGCTGAAGTGAAACTTAAACAATAAATTAAAATGTAAAGACTTATGCTTTTTAAAATATCGGTCTTTTTATATATCCCATATTTGAACATCTTTTGAAATTTGAGCTCTTATACGATGTTTATATGGAAGTAAAATCGTTACCGTGATTCATAAAGGGGTACAGCGCCATCTAGTTGTAGCGCCGACAACTGCTTTTGTAACGTATCATCGAGTTTCAAATCACAACAGTTCTTAAGAAGTTTACTTTAAAAACATTTTTCATACGTGCCATTAATATAAGCCTAAATGTGGGAATGATGGTGACGAGGACTGATGTAGGAATGATTTGTTGCCACAGACATACATTCAGTTTTATTGTTACAGATGCATTCATCTAGTTCTCGTGTAGGAAACCTGATTCCATTTTAAGTTATCTATTTGAATTACTGCAACGTCGTAAATTAGCAACGTGTTAAATTGGAAATGACATTGAAATAAATTTATTAATGTTTTATTCCAAGTGCATGATATTTCATCCTAATTATACACTTACGGTTGGACGAGTGCTGTGATAAGTTTATTTGAAATTGAGTAAATAAATAGTTAAAGTACAACACAACAGATTATCTCCACTTTTTCTATTAAGTTACTGTATAGATACCTACACCCCTATTTACGTATGGGTAACCCCTCGCTAAACAGTGGCGATAATAAATATCTCTATTACAATGACCAATGTTTTCATTAACATTGTATATTATGTATGTATGTGTGTTAATGATCCGGGAAGTATTCGACCTCCTTAAAAATTGTCCGGGTAAAGAAAGTACCCCTCGAGGCCAGAACATCCTTGCCCAGCCGCCCTCGTATCGACTTAGCCGTAGAAGAGACATCCCCTTTATAATTATGTATGGGTAAAATGTTGGTATTTTAATAAAATATACTTTAACTGATTAAATTATGACGTAATTGTCTTTCAGAGATTCGACGAGGTAGTTTGTGAGGATGTATGTGTGTTTACCACTATATCACTCAAAAACTGCTGATTGGATTAAATTTGGAACACGGCTAGTTCATGTTTTATAAGAATGAAGTAGCAAACGAGCATACAGTCAACCTGATACCGGGCACCTATAAGCAACTTCACATAGAACAGGGGTTCTACCCAAAGTTAATTACAGATGCGTTACTACTCCCGAAGACTAAGATCGTCGCCTCATATATAAGTGAGCCGGCAACCACACCCTTCCACCGAAACGCAAGAACTGCTTCACACTAGAAATAGATGTGGCGGTGCTACCCCAGTCAAACTACACTGGTACCACCAGAAGGACTTTGTACCTTGTTACCCACGTGGGCCGTGTGGCAGAAAAATGCTCATTAAACTCGTGGGTTGTTTTTCTTCCCATTTCCTATCTACTTCTTATTACTACTACATATATAGTTTAATGCCTGTGGTGCACATACAAGTAAAGTTATGAAATTTATTTATGTATGGAACAAATTCGTTCGTTCTACATATCTTCGATGACGGCCTAATATTGACACACTTTATATGGAAAATTAAATCGCGTTGTTGTGAACTCATTAATTGAATGTGAACTCATTAGTTACATGATTAAATATTCACCGTTGTAAAGTGTGTCATCATTATCTTTCTGCATAGATAGAATTCCACTTTCTACTGAATCCGGTTCATAAATTTTGTTGGTCCCTTTTACATTAAATTAATGTTTTTTTTTTCTTATTTGCTTTTATAAAATATTCGCTAGCCTCGAGTGGTAAGCGCTGTGTTAACAAATGTAATAATTTAGTATGTTTTGTCGTAGGAGATATTTATTATACTTTTTAGCGCAATTTGCAGATATTTTTGGTCATGGAAAATATATTTATAAATCCGCATTTCCATTTAAACATTGTACACAAGCTTTCTTTATTCATGATTATCTTAATATGTCCATACTGCAATAATGTACACCAAACAAGTGTAAGTTAATAAGCTTCATACGCCCACAAATTCTTTACATAATTAGCCAGGATACAGTTTCCTCGCGAATATGAAGAGGTTCTACCCTGTTTACCGTTATTGTGACAACAAATAATAATTGTTTTCTAAAAAACAGTATAAACCTAATCTACGATATTATGTGGTATATAAAAGTGCACGCGTCTACGATTATTTACTGTAATCCGCAAGAGATTTATGGATATACCTATCGATGGAAATGGTCAATTCGATTAGATGCGACAAGATAAGACTAAGGCTGGCTCTCATGGGCTACTATCGCTTAAGCTTATAGAGATTAAAGCTTCACTTATATCTACAGACATCAGGAGTGCCGTGGCAGAAATAATCATTTCCTTCCTATGCAATATATAACAAGTACGGCCTGTGTATGTGACATAGTATTACAATACAAAAAATTGATATAAAACGTCTAGGTATAGATTATAGAAGAATGCTATTTTATCTGTGATGGCTTGTGTCTGCTACTTTAAATAACCCTAATAAATGCAGCATAATATGTGGTTAAAGTTTTATCGAACATTTCTGATACTATTTAGTAACTTATGGACTGTTGAGAGATTTTTCGGATAAAAACAAACGTACAATAGTTTATACATGCCGCTTGTTGGTTGCTTAAGTAACAAATTGGATCACCCGCCAACGGCTTAAGCAACTGTTCGGTAGCTTAAGCGACAATGTAGTAGCTTTAGCAGCCATCGCTCAAACGATAGTAGCCAATAAGTAGACAGCCTTATAATCCCAAAGTTAGTACTTTCAGACTGCCATAAATAGAACGACGGCTTGGCAACTTTTTAAGTCGTATACGGAATGAGGCTAAGTTTAGCTAGGTGACAGATGCCTAGCCTGAATCTCCGTAGATTGCTTGTTTTGAAAATCAGTGTCGAACATATAAGTACTTAGTAATCGATAGTAGTGTTGAATAATTTTTCATGCTAGCCCTATTCGTATGTCGGTAAAGCCTTTTTAGGAATATCGAAGTAATGAAGATGATATGTAATCTAGGTTTTATGATGGACTAGATTAATCTGCAGCTCAGACCGCTTGAGTAACGTTTAGCACGGTAATGAGGATTCCATGTTATAATCCAGGTTTTGAACTATCTATACTCAACATTTCAACGATATCCAACCAGTAGTTTTTGCGATAAGGACTAACAAACACACACATCCTCACAAAGTTTCGCATTTATAATTTTAGAATTAAGTGTTGCAAAAGCTGTGTACAAATGTAGTCCGTGTACGTACATGGTGGAAAGGTGTGGTTGCCGGCTCACTTATATATGACGCGACCATCTTAGTCCTCGGGAGTAGAAACGCATAGCTGTGACGACTTCAGATATAGCCCTTGTTCTATATGAAGTTGCTTACAGGTTATTGAATTAGATGTTTTTTTGGCGTTATATGTGTCGTGCCCTATCACACACGTATCTGAGGCATTCCAACTTAGTCTTCAGGGGTAGCAATGCATCTGTAGCTAATTTCAGGTAGACTGATCTTATTTGGGGTTCATACAGATGTCTATGGGCGGTATTAGCCATTTACCATCAGGTGGACTGCAAGTAGCAAGCGAACATGCTACTTCAAAGAGTGATGGTGGGTAGCTCTTCAATCGAACCATATCTCGATCTATCACAACCACTACCGAGATTGTAGAAGTGGTGGTACTAGATTTAGAGCAATTTTCAAAAATTAAAATTAGAACTGACATCTCGTTCATTCTCTTCACTACATGTATGTGTTCCAACTGTGTCAGTGTCTTCTGTTAACAATGCACGTGTTGTACCCCCAGGAT
This sequence comes from Cecropterus toxeus, assembly GCA_018249875.1. Classification (NCBI taxonomy): domain Eukaryota; kingdom Metazoa; phylum Arthropoda; class Insecta; order Lepidoptera; family Hesperiidae; genus Cecropterus; species Cecropterus toxeus. Next base: position 4,384 of record DWNE01005372.1, on the reverse strand, counting down.
TCTGTGTATCTACATGTGTACGTGTGTTTGTGTCCCCCCAGGTGTCGGTGTCGATGCCGTCCCCCACGGGCATGGGGTGCGCGGCGGCGGGCGGCGCGGCCGGCGGCGGCGTGCTGCTCGGCGTGCACCACGCGCCGCCGCAGCCGCAGCTCGTGCACCTGCTGCCCGTGCCGCAGTCAGTATACCGCCCTTGCTTCCCCCTAGGTGTCTGCGACAACCCAAGGATCTACGACCGCTCAGGACTACCACGACATCTAGTACTATACTAGTAGACATCAAGGGGTCGCCCTGATGTCTACTACCACCTTTGAGTCTACGGCACCACGTGTCTAAATCTAGGTTGTTAAACGGTCACCGAAGAGTCTACTGTCACTGCCGCCAGGTGTCTACAGCCGCCAGTTCAACTTTTTGGAAGTCTGCGTCTGTGAAGACCTAGTTTCTTAAGTCTCAGAAACTCTAAATCCTCCAGGTTTATTTGGCCCCTAGGCGTGACTATACGTCCCCCCCTAGGCGTCCCCTCAGATATATTCTACGTCCCAATTGGTGTCTATGAGTTCCAGGCGTCACATACTATTGGTGCCATCTTGAAAACATAGCTCTGTTTGCAGCACTTCATAAAATGAAAACTCTACACTATCTACCTAAATCCTATAAAGCATTATGTGAACTTGTCACTTTGAAATTGTAAAAAAATACGTCTTATAATAGGTATTCAATATATAACCTGGAGTTTTTTCGTATGTCCAGGTCAGTAAGCACAGCGATAGTCCACAATCTGTCCGTGAACGCCACGCCGGCGAACACGCTGCACCACATATCGCAGGCTCATCAGCAGATTGAAGCCAACGCCATACATCATCCACACGGTATGTGATAACGTTTATTTAATAAAATTGTGTTCACACGTTGGATTATTTTTTTCATGTAGAAAGGCGACAAAAAATTTATAGTCTCCGAAATTATCTCGTCTTATGCTAAGCTGAGTGCGGAACAAATAAAATCGACAAAAATAAATAGATGTGAGGAATTGTTTTTTTTCCCCCTATCCTAAGAGGAGAGTCCAGAACGTATCTCTTAAACCCCCTTTTAAATGGGCGTATGTATATTGTAAAGCAGGTGTTTATAGACGACAACGCTAGGTTAATTATGGTATTAGTAACAAAAACAATTGTTCCGAATTGTTCACAATGAGATTTATTTTTGTTGGAGAATGTGATCATTTTAGTAATATAAGTCCGCGTTCTGAGTGAAGATCTGTCGAAAATGCGATCTATCGAGTTAAATTTGATGATTTCAATTAATAATGAATTGTTCTTTTTTATATAGGAGCTCCCGGCGGAGGAGCTCACGCGGGCGCGGCGGGGCAGCCGGTGGAGTTTAACCACGCTATCGAATACGTCAATAAGATTAAGGTAACTATCCCATAAACAGTGCATCCCAAAGGATCTTTGGTGGCTAGAGATCTCTGCTAGACAAGGATATTACGCCTGGGGAGCGACTGTGCTCCGATCTCCGATAGTCCCAACTCTAAGTTTATATAATGGTTTTAGATGTTTATTTTCTTTAGAAATTTACAATTCATTTACTGAAACAACAACTTATAAAAATACAGGGCGTGTAGAAAAAGAAACCGAATTAAACAGAGATTTAAAGTACTGCTGTACTGGATATGGTTACGTTTGTGTACTAAAAATTAATGTGACGCATTTGTTATTTACTTGTTGTTGATAATCAAAAGAGTAAAATTTTCTTAACCGTTTTGTCTTAGCCTACTTATATAAACTGGCCAAGTGAGAGACGGACTCACGCACGAAGGGTACAGACTAGCCTTTATAAAGCCTTTATAAAAAACGACGAAACAAAAACAAATTAGTTGTGTTCCCACACCTAAATATTTATTTTATTTTGTTTTTAGTATTTGTTGTTAAAGCAGTATTAGAAGTTCATCATCTGTGAAAATTATAACTGTCTAGCTACCACGGTTCATGTATAGGTTAGGGCCTGGTGACAGACAGATGGACAGCAAAGTCTTAGTAATAGGGTCCCGTTTTTACTCTTTGGATACGGAACCGTTAAAAATGGCGATAACAATGATGATATCCGATTTATGTGTCCCACTAGTCGCATATTTTTTATATGAAGATGTATGTATGGTATTTTATCTTTGTTCCCCCAGTCGCGGTTCTCCCGCCAACCAGACAAATACAAGCGTTTCCTGGAGATCCTGCACGCGTACCAGCGCGGCCACCGCGACGTCAAGGAGCCGCAGGCGAAGCAGCAGACCGAGCAGGAGGTCTACTCGCAGGTGGGTGGGGCTTGGATGACAATGAGTGGCATTTGCAAGGTGGTAGCAGGGTCCGAGCGGGGAGGTACCATCGTCACACCTACTTTATCGATGGCTTTGCGTGCCGTTTAAATATGGGTTCTGGTCATAAGCGATTACTTAGTTGTTTCAAAGTTATATAAAATGTAATGTGGGTCGAAAAACATTGATATACATGTTAATAACAAAATTGTATGAAAAAACACCTCTAGTTTATACACAAATCGATTACAAAGAATAAAGATAAACGCGCTGAGATTCCGCCGCTTCTGGTCGTGGCGACAGCCAAGACTGACCTGACGGTCAAGGCGCCACTCACTTGAGCAATCTGTACACTTAAAAAAACTTAATGGAGCACACAACAGTTGACGTTTTTTCTCCCCAGTTGAGTAAATTCGTAAAAGCTATGTTATATATAAGACCGTTAATAATTCATAATTAATAAGACCATGCTATCGCATTGGGCTCAACCTGTAATGGTAGCAACGATGTACAATAAATAAATAAGATTCTTGTTGGATCTTCTTATTTGTTAGTCGCGTTCCTTTCGGTGATATTGTAAATAATATTTTATTGACAGGTGGCGAAACTATTCGAGAACCAAGACGATCTCCTGGCGGAGTTTGGTCAGTTTCTGCCCGACGCTAAGGCTGTGACCAAGCCGGCCCATATCCCGACACATACCAGATCTCCGCCGCCACAGGTAAGGGAACTGAACAGAAATATTAGATTTTGGACTAGTATTAACGTGGACTGATCGATTTTAAAATGTAACTGGTACTTATTGGTAACAGAGGATAAGACTAAATAAGAGAATTGATAGATTTTACTTTGTACTTAATAGTTGGTGTTTTTTTTATGGGATAAATAATAGAATAGAAAATATAACGTACTAATATGTATTAGATGCTCGTTATTTAAAGTTTTTAATTTATTATTGGCTGATATTGATCGACCAGAATGGGTCGAAATATGGACACTGAAGAAATTTTAATTCAAGTATTTAGAGTATTCGTTACATACAAAAAATAATGGGATAGTTCTAAATATAATTCTGCAAATGTAAAACGTAATTCTGAGTAAATGTATTTAAAGTAAGATATTATATAAAAATATATACTGATTGGATTCGCTCTAAACGATATCTTAAAAATTGTGTCTTATCGGACGTAAATGATGAATATTTATTCCTTTCAAAAACCTATAAACGATGGAGTCCACAAATTCATAAACATGATGTCTATTTGCGTTAAAAACACTATATTTATTACATGCATTTCACGACAAATTGACAATGACAATATGTCAATTCGTCTATGCTCGTGTAAGACAATATAGCGGTTTCTGTGTACTCAGACGGCCCGAGCGGAGACGGAGGGCGAGCGCCCCGAGCGAGCGGAGCGCGGCGAGCGAGCGGAGCGCAGCGAGCGCGGCGCCGAGCGAGCGGAGCGCGCCGAGCGGTTCAGCGGCACGCCGCCGCCGCACGCGCCGCACCCCGCGCTGCTGCACCACGCGCCGGTATTTATATACATGCATGTATACACGCGTGCACGTCCTGAGACGCACGCTTAATGAACACTGAACAAAAGAGAGAAACATATACACGCATGCATACATGCGTGCACGTCGTACTGAGACGCACGCGCACTGCACACAGCACTGAGTGAAACATAGATGTTGAACACTGTCATTTATTCAATAAAACATATTATATAACCTATTCAATGATATAATGTTGGCTACATGATATTCATACTACTACAACACTCATCGAAAGAGAGAAACATACACACGCATCCATTTGCCAGTGGTAGATCCAATGTAGTTCGACCGGGGTAGTACCACCGCCACACCTATTTCTAGCCTGAAGCAGTTCTTGCGTGAAGTGGAAGGGTGTGGTAGCCAGCTCACTTTTATATGAGGCGACCATCTCAGTCCTCGGAAGTATCTGTGATCGACTTCATATAGAACCCCTATTCTATATGTTGCTTACAAATGTCCATGGGCGGCAGTAACCACTTATCATCAGGTGGGCTGCTTGCTCGTTTGCTACTTCATATT
>DWNE01005371.1:0-14050 GCA_018249875.1 Cecropterus toxeus | reverse complement strand
GAATTTATTTGTATTTTTTATACTTTTTAGAGATGATATACTAATAATTGTATAAATGTAATAACACAAAATTTGTTTTGTTTCATCATACATCAACAAACTAGAATGTGACCACAAAATGAGAACATCACCAAAGTACGCATTATTAAGGATTTCTTATTGAAAAAAATGCTCAGAGTCAAATCATCGAGAGTCGAGTCATCGGTCAAATTTAAATGAGACTACATGAGAAGCACCGGTTGTTGTGCATCAGAATCTAATGATCAAAATCGGTACACCCAGTAAACAATTACGAGGTACACATAAAAAACTACACAGGAATCGAGCATATCGAGCACATGAAATCGTTAGACAAAATAAATAAAGTGTATATTTAAACACATAAACACCTTTAATAAACGTACTTTTAATTATTATAACAATAATTAAAGGTGCCAAAATAGCTCTCCTTCAAAGCCGGCATTGGCGACTCCTCTGGTGTTGCAAATATCCATATAACCCTATCAGGTTACCCTGTCTGCCGTAACATTAGGTTTAAAATATATATTTTTTTGGTTAGTATAAATTTTTTTTTTTTTATTGAAAAGTCCATATGTCACACAATTGGGTTCCAAGTCATAATCTGTACCACCCGGCACGACTTTCATCGCCATTTTAAATGAGACATTAAATGAATTATTTATATATGACGAAATAGTACATAATTTGAACGAGTTTCTAATAATATTATGTTACTGTTTTCCTTCTGCCTTTTAAAATCCGCTGCCGGACATAGCCCCCATCTGATGGGAGATTTTGCCACAAGTCACTACGTCTGACATCAGTGTTGGTGACTGCAATGGTTGTTTCTGTTACACAGAGAGATGCTTTCGCCTGTCATTGAAGTAGCAAACGAGCATGCAGTTCACCTGATGGCGAGTGGTTACTGCCGCTCGTGGACATCTGTAAGCAACTTCATATAGAACAGGGCTTCTATCTGAAGTCGATCACAGATGCGCTGCTACTCCCAAGGTCTGAGATAGTAGCCTCATACGAGTATATAAGCGGATTTGTCCTTCATTGGTCCCTCATGGTTTCCTACGACATTCAGAAAGAGTTTTGAGTTTGAATATACCGATACGAAACGGCACGTGGGTAATATTTACTTCCGGATATTATTAATAACAATTTTAACAAAATGTGTTATATGTCTGATTGTATGATTTTGTTTCAATACGTGTCCCTTTGCATATCGCATATTTTCATAATAAGTCCGTAGTGTACATACATTATTTGTAGATATTGTACAAACATAATACGATTTAAGTTTTATTATCGTGCTAACAAGAGTAGGTACCTACGTAAAAAATAAATATAAAATATAAATAAATTTATTGAAAATGGGTAATTCTTTGATTGTCAGACATAAAATAGTTTAATTTCATTGATTTTGGTATACCTGTAGATTTTTATGTAATTACTTAGTATTCCTAGTAGTAATGACATAGATTCATAACATTCGTCATATATTATATTGTTATTTTTAATATAAATTAATATTTTTAGGAACACACTTCCTAGTAATAAATATTAGCAGCACGTATTACAATATAACTATAGCCGAACAATTGTAATTAAACGTACTGCCACTATGAAATGAAGTAGCAATAAACTGGTATGTTTTATTACTCAATAGACATGAAGCGAGATAATAAAATTTTGATTCATACTGGTTGTATATGAAAGGTACCCAGTCTGTGCCCTAGATACGTCTTCAAATTGATTTGAAATATCCAACGGCTTAGTAGACGAAGAAGATTAAAAAATAAATGATAGGTAAGAGGGGCTTCGAGAATTAAAAAAAATGTAAACCTGGTTAAAAACAAATCTATAAGTATGGATAATTAACGTAAAAGTCGACTTCCTTGGCGGAGCGGTTATCATACTGGTCTGGCATACAGAGTGTTCTGGGTTGGATCTCTGGTCAGACCGATATCTAAATAATGAATTTAGATTTTTGTTCTGGGTCCGGGTGTTTGTGTATTCGTCTTTGTGTGTGTCAATGGCACCCACAACACAAGAATGCCAGTGTGGTAATCTACAAGATGTAGGTACCATTAAAGTGATAAAATAAAAGTACTCTCATACTAACAGAAAACGATACGTTAGTAAATAATATGATTTATTTCTATTTAGTTAATGGAATATTATGAGTGACGGTAAACTAGTCATTAATATACTTTATAAATGAAGAAAGATGGAGGGTCGGTGCTCACTATAGCGGCAATTACAGTCCGCTCGCTTCGGTCCCGATCCTATCAAATATTCACGAACTATGCGTCATGCGGAGCGTCAATATGATCACACGAATGAGTGCGAATATATTGACGCTTCGCTGCAGCTCTACCATATTGCAATATTGATTCGTTTCGATATTGGCGAAATAGTGTGGACGAACTTGTTCGTGTAATTTACTAAATGGAGTCCCTGCGACCTCATTATATAAGAGCTATTTTATATAAGAGGACTCTACAATTTCACGGCTAAAATAGCGAAACTCAAAGTATGCAATAAATTTGCGAAATAAAATAAATTATACGATACACCTGTGTATTTTTACTTTAAAGCTATAGTACACGCTTTAGGGAGAGTTTACGAGATTTTCCTAATTAGTTCTAGGTAGCAATGTGCCTGGGGGAGACCTTAGATAAGATTTCAGTTCTATCTAAGGCTCATTACAGATCTATTATCCAAGCTGGCAACTTACTATCAAACGGGCTGCGCGGTTGTTGGATGCTTCTGTATTAAAAAATAAATTGATATAAGGTACATATTAAAAAAATAAAATCTAAAATCCAGCATTTTAATTAAGTAATTAGTTTTTTTGTATGCTAAGAAAATTCATTCGATACCTCGATTCGATATTATGGCGATACATATAAAGTAATCGGTCTGAAAGTTTGGAGCGGCCGCCATATTGGAAATAGAATGATTAAGACTAAGCTAGTGATGCGTTGTCAATTAAATTAAATGTGAATGCGAAATTTAAAGTCAATCAGCTGGCATTAACTGGTTAAAAAATTTGCATATTTGGCTCACATAAACATAAACGAAAAAAGCCAGTTAAATAGAAGTTTGTAATAAAAACCGATAACATTTTGTTTTGGTATAAAGGTCGTTGTTAGAGAATACTAAAAATTGATGATGTAAGTCATTTAAAGTATTGAGGCGTTCTAACTTAGTCTCCACACCGGTTTCCCTGTATTTGCATACGATGCAGTCATGTCTGCGCCATCAGAACTATTTGTTTACCGATAAAAACGGACGCTAAAGTGTTTTCTACTTCCTAAGCTTTCTGTTGATTACTTCGCACGTCGTAATGAAGGGGCAAGGTTCTCAAACTGAATAAATTCTAAATGTTAATTAATTTTTATTGGTATTGGTACAGGTCTTACAATATTATGTAATAATTAATTTTGAACATCAAATAGGATACGAGAGTTGTAGCAGGTACGTTACTGCTCTTTCTTTAGGACGTGTATTTGTAAATGTAACCAAATCCTTAAACCTAGAATATTGCAGTATAGAACAATTTAAAAATAATTATAGTTACAGCAGCACAATTTATTTGATCACATACAAACTTTAGGTAAAGTGCAATGTGCAATATTTGAATTTACCGCAATCTTTGAGAACAACTGCCTCGGAAATCACCTAGCTAGTATTTATACTGGTTCTGCAACTTACGCTAAGTAGGCTTCAAATGACGCGCCACTTTTGAGTGCGTACAACTTGGGAACAGTGCCTTGCTTACTCATTTCTGTTTAATTTGTGACCGACTATATTATCCTGTAGTTCCGATTCCTCTATAGTCCATAATATTATAGCCCATATGCATAGACTCACGATCTTGCGTGAAATTTACTTCTGTTGGAATACAGTAAGGGTCTTCCTACATTTGTCGGAATCGGTTTGATCAGCTCTGAAAAATATTATTAGAATGTTGACAATGACAGTGGCAAATACATGTGGCATTTGCCAAGAGTGCCGCAATATCTGAGCGTTTTGGGTAGGATCCATGTCGATAAGTGTGGAGAGACCCTACTTACTCTGTTACTTAGAGGTGTATATTAATATACAATATATTTACAAGTCCGTAATATTTCATGTTAGGATAGCAACAAGATGTCACAGTTGCACAGAATATAGTCTCAAAGATAATTGCAGCCTTTGTGCAGTGCCAATTTAAGTCTTGCTTCAAGTAAGCGTTAAATTTTACATCTACTTTATGATTATAGCTGTATGCGTAACATTTTTAACGTACTAAAATGTTTTATAATATAAAAGTGAAAATTCATGTTCATGCATTAACTACTGAGAAGATCGATCTAAGATGCGTTATTTTTTTCTTTCTTTATAAGAATTAAGAAGCAAACGTTGATGTAGTGCACCTGACGGTAAGCGGACGAATGTCAATCACAGATGCATTGGTAGGTTACTTCCGAGGAATGAGAAGGTTGTCTTATATGTTAATGACCCTTGTACCGCAGGCTGTGATGCTGGTACACATGGAAAAACTGCTTCACGCTAGAAATATGAGTGACGGTGGCACCACGCCGATCGAACTGTACTATTTCTACCACTTGGTATATTTACGTGTATTTGACGTTAGGTTCATTTTTTCGGTCAATATGCCAGACAACCGACTAACCATTGTTAGTTAATAATTCACGATACAAATAAAATATAATTGATAGTCTCAATTGTTATTAATATTAATTAAATTGAATATTATAAATATATATATTTAAAAAAAAACGCGGAAGAGGATCTCTTACCATCACAACGAATATAAATTTTACAGTACAGTGAAAATGTTTTTGATGGCCTTAAATGTAGATTATGATTAAAAAACCATTACTCATGTTGTCGTAATAGTAAAAAAAAATCGTCCCTCCCCCCCCCTTTTTTCCTCGATTTCAAGGCGCCATTTTCAAAAAATCGTATAGCCTATGTCACGAGACTATGAGACGATTCTAATGATATGTCATATCATGATATATGTACGTCATATATGATAGCGCGTGTCAAAGAAATGGACGTACATACAAACATACATACATACAATTGTATGTACAACGGCTAGCAAAGTATCGAAAAAGGAACTTGTCATACTACTTAGCTGAATTTCTCAGGTAACTTCTAAAAAAATCAAAAGTAAGTCTCATGTAGATGACGTTGCGAAACCGCAGTAGAGCTTTCAAAAGGAACTTTCTCTCTAGTTTCGTACCTGCAATGGTTCTTCAGTTGAGTTCACTATTGATTTTAATTGAACTAACTCCGAAAGCGAGGTTTCAACTTATTACTATTTCAATGTAGTTAATCAACGGTATTTCGCAAATTTGCAATATCATCGGAGATAACTGCTTAATGATGTTTAACTTAAAAATACAATGACAACTGAGATTGCTTTTCATGAAACAGAAATAGCAAATGAGCACTAAGCTGCCCTCTTGACGAGAAGTGATGAATTAAAGTAGGATAGTGGAGATGGAGCGTAGCTGTAGCTTTCTTAAAGGGGAATCAAATAGTGGCAATCGGCGAAAAAAAGATTGCCTAATCTTTTGAGTTTTTTGTTGAACCACAGGGTTAACAAAAAAGAGGTTAATTAAGAATTACTTCTGTGGCTTTTATGAGATAGTTGTAAAATTGGTTGTACTGAACCCTCCATTTACGAGTTTGTCTCGCACTTGGCGAATCATAGATACTTTTAGGCTTGAAAAATCAATATTTCTAACTATTTCTAACTTTAAATGAATCATGAACAGATGACGGAATGAATAAATCAACGTGTAAGCCGGATATGTTGATTTCGATGTAACAAAACGGAATAGTGCCAATAGTCTGTCAGCGGCCTATAACGCTACCAACCTATTTGCGGTTTGGTTGTATTATAATTATTACTGAATAATGGTGGTTAGTCGAATCTGCATGTAGTGGGATTTTAATGGCTTTTACCCAATAAATAATGTATGTACTATGTACCCATTAAATAAGCTGATAATATTTTATATCGAGTAAAGTACCAAGTATCGAGTTACATTATTTGATTACATAATGTGAAATACCGCAGTTGTTCTGTTCTGGTATTTTAGTAAATTAAGTGTATGATTTTAGACCAATATTATTGCAGAACTGATAGGTACGTATATAAAATTACGGGTACTCAGGATATAAGCTATTTGGAATTTCTTTTGGCGATATTTTGATCCAGTCAAATGGATCGTACAATCGATTGATCGATAAAAGTCTGCTTAACTTCACCCATATCCATCTCAGAGCCAGTTGATATAGCAGTTAAAAAACACGCAAATAATAGAAATTTTTACATTAAAAAATGCCATTACTTTTAGTAATGCCATTTTTCTTTTATTTTTAGAAAATTCTTTAATTTGATACCCATATAAAAGACGATTATTTTGCACCCCCATATCATGGGGTACAAAATATTCGTCCATTAAATGGCGGCGTCCGCCATATTGAATTTAGAATAACTTTACATCAAAATCTCATCTTAATTGGTTGGGGTTTATTGGTTAAAAATTACGCCGCCAGACTTGGCCTTCACTTATATACAAATAGCGTGGAAGTTAAATAAAAGCTAGTAATAATGTCGTACATTTTGGTCACCATTAGGGAGTGTTTGAAAATATTGATCGTTAATAATGTAATTCTCTCGATAGAATCCACTATACAAGATATCCAAGTGTCTGGCCACGATCCTAGAAAGCGTCAATTGTTTGTTTTTTCTATTCTGTTTTGACATGGCATCTTTCTAAATCCATAATCTAAATTGACGTTCATTTTACAAATAAAGAACATACTTCACATATTAAGATTTATGCCGCAATCAATGCACTCAATCAGAAAATATGAAATATTCGAGAGTTCAAGTTGAATCTTGCGAAACTAGATTAATGTTAAATTGATAACAGTTGGTATTTTTTGCGCTTCTAATCAAAGGCGGAGCATCAATACTACAAGTATTCAAGTCAAGTACAGTTAACTAGTTTCTCGTTTTTGTTACGTTTGGATATTTTTTTGTCTAATTGGCATCATTTTTTGTTGAATAAAGTCTTCACGAACATAATAAGTAATAAGTCATCTGAAGCTATAAAGTATATAGTAGCACGGTAGATGTATTTAAATTAGAACAATGATGCCTTTTATCAAATGCACATAATACGTAATATTTAGCTAAGGCTCTAAGTCAAATCTATACTATTATTACATATTTTTAGTATCTTTGCTTATGAACCCGAAGTATGCCTTTTAAAAATATATCTTAATAAAGCTTTTATCATTAAACGACTGCCATTTATCACGTGTTCATTTATTATCGGTATTAAATCGTTCATCACTTCACATCTCATCGCTATTTGTTTATTTTCAAGCGATAAAACCGTTTATTTGTGCACCGGTGAGCTACTTAGCCCTGTTCTTATAGCGATATAAAATAAAACTCCGCTGAAGTCGAAAGCGTAAGAAAGTTCTTCGGCCAGACAATCGTTTTATAGCGGCAATGTTCATACCTTGTTTAAGGCTATAACTTATTGGAAAAACAACCTGAACGGCTTGAATGAGAATGAGGTAATCAACGCTGTTTCGGGCAAACCTGCTATATGTGTGTCAGAAGGGTCGAGTTATTTATGTAATGTTTTTTTTAGCAAACAGGGACAACGGACATACGCCTCTTCAAAATTTTATGTTATTATGCACTTACGGTACAATAAATTCCCTATCTTGCCTCGCACGCCTGTTGGTTAATTTATACTGGGCTGCTACGTGACTTTACTTGTAATTCTGTGTGCACAGCCTACAATGTGCATGCGATATTTTTTAAAAAGCATTTTTGAAACTTTCAAGTTAATACTTCAGCTAGAGCTACAATGTTTTTGTGTTACAATAAAATAATAGGAAGAGTTTTAAACATTAAAAAATGTCGCTTTATAGAACATTGGTCTAGTTGTACTGTAAAAATGCGATATCTGTAATATTAACTGGCGGCAGATCCAAAAGAACCGACCGAACTAATATAATAAATATCAAAATTTTTACTGTATCAGTATGTAATGTTTATACGAAAAAGGGAAGTATTACTAGCGTTATTTCGTAAACGGATTAATGTTGAAAGTGTTCTATCTGCCATAAGGAATATGTACCTACATATTAACAAATAAATACTTATATTTACAAAACATTCAGTATATTCCTACTCATAAACAAAACCATTGAATTTCACATGAATGTAGCAAGCTGTACAAAAGTTAAGTGCGAGCAGGGCGGTGACGTCACGTACGGCAAGCGCCATGCAATTATTCCCGTGTTCCCCGAGCTGGCCAATTTGTCAGACGGGACGCTTGCTTTGTACATGATCCCTTCACTCACTTCATGTTATACAAATTGGAGTTGTAATTTACTGTTGATCAAACAGTTGAAAATACAGTACTCTGGAAATAAACTAGTACTTTTTTAATATTACTTTCTGACATGTTACTTATTACGTTTTCTGTCAATTTCATTTATAGCAGTCAGGTTCTTTCGTATTTATAATAATTTATATAATTATTTAATTTTAAATTGTGTCCTGTGATCTGGTTTCATACCTTAAAACTAGTTGAACATCTCTTAATGAAATTAGCAGGTTTAAGGACTCCTACGCAAAAATTGAAAAACTGTAGTGATGTTAAATAGATGATTTTACAGAGAAAACTTTAATTAGTAGAAAAAGGCTTCCAGGAACAGTTGTTGTATTTATAAGACTGTGTTCCTGAACTTCCTGAATGTTACCTCTTGTGTCGTGCAATTTTCACTTTACCTTTGTGGAGGTAATTAGCGTGATGACAACACATCAAGCAAGATACAGTCGCTCCTGTAACAGAAGCATATCAACAACGTAGATGCTTGTTTTGTGATAAACAAACATTTAACTATTAAATTTACATTGTATTACGTTTTACGGCTCTGGTTATGTGGATCTCCAAGTTCTCATTAAATATGAACTTATTAGTAACTACTGCATATTTTTAAAGTTAGCATAAATTTTAAGCTATCTTATTTTCAAATATTGATGGAAATATTTCATATATTGACCATGCAATGCGCAGTGAGAATTTATATACATGTTGAAGAGAGTGTTGCTGGCGCATGGCCAATAATGGCCAAATTAAAATAAATAAAGAAAAGGGCATTACACTGAAAGGAGTAACAGAGAAACCAATAATATTTAACTGCGCCTCTATAATTAAATTTTTAAAAACTCTACTTCTCTAACCGCTAGTGCCACTTATAACAATCAAATCATAAAAAAATATATAGCAAATTCAAGCCAAGGGCTCATTATAACTAAGGTAATATTATTTTTATACAATCTCATACTAAGCCTTGGCTAATTCTTTGATATTGTGCCCAACGGTTTTAATACATACATAATAGATTCTAGAGTATCATTTGAGTTTCCTAGTGTCTGTATGCTTATTAAATTGTGTGTTTTCTATGTATTCGTGCAAAAAAACCTACTCTACAATTGTAGTTTTTATAAAATTCCATTTATAAGATATCGACGTTTGCGTTTTTAGAAATCACTCAGCATTTGTTGAGAATATCTAACTCATACCAAAGTTGCGTAACCTTGACCAGTATGCATTCTTCGAAACTGGTTACCAATAACATAACAGGTTTAGAAAAAAAAATCAATAAAAACTGCTATAAATTTTATTTAATGGTATTGATATAATTGGCAGGACATTAAATACTTTCACTAAAAATAACATAATTACGTAAGAAACCGCGTCGTTTGATTACGATTTGATGAGTTAGTTGATATTCTTTATATTTATTGATTTTAGGGAGACTGGTGCGAAAATTTTGCTTATATAATCTAGACTAAATAGACTCAAAATGCTTAAAGAATTCAAACTTTTAATTGCGCTATAATTTTCCAAATTATATAATTATGTACCTATATATCGAAATAACCTGACATGACCCCTCGATTTTGTGATATTTAAATTAGAATATATCTATATAAAAATTTATTACAATGTATTTAGAATTTTCTGTATGTTTTTGTTTTATAAAAGTTTAATGGCCATAAAATTTCTTCTTTTATAATATGGAAGTATACATTCCACCTGATAGTATGTAGCCATAGTGGTCAATGAACGTTTGTGATCAATTCTATAATATAAACTACTTTGTTGTATGGGAGGCCCCTTAAATATTTATTTTGTTTTTTTTAGTTAATTAGTTTTAGTTAAAGTTTCAATTGTCTAGCTATCACGGTTCATGAGATACATCCTGATGACAGACAAACGGATATATGGATAGCGGAGTCTTAGTAATAGGGTTCAATTTTTACCCTTTGAGTACGGAACCCTAATAATTAAAAAAATACTTATTAATATAAACACATAACAAAAGGTGAAGTTGAACATAACTTACCCTACCACGGTGGTCCTCAAGAATCGAAAGGATACTCAGATCCTTTTACGGCATCCGAATAAAATACAAATATTTATTGCGACATTGATAATGAAGATGCGTGCGAAAGTTTTTATATGGAACCCAGTGAATAAATAACGTTCTGTCTGAACCGATATTTGCCTTGTAACCGTCCGTAAATTCACTTTCTCGTGTTATTGTGTGACCGATGAATAATTCAAGCTTTGGGTGGAAAGGCAACTAAAATGTTTTGGTATCAGAATTTTCGAGTGAATTCGAGTGTCATGTTATATGTAAATGTTATAAAAATATGTAACTGTACGTGACATCAAATGTTTTTGGAAATATGTTGGCGTATGTAATACTAGATAGTGTTACAGGTGGTTTTGAAATAAATACGTACCTAGGTATATATTTAATTGTCATGACTATATATCTATATATGATATATGATGTTGTATCAAAAGACTGCTATTTAATACGTTACTACGATTCACATTTTCCTTTTTCATGTAATTTCGCTTGCGATCTTGCATAAAGAGAGGCATACAAGAGGGAATTTTAAATATTCCTAATTAAACAATGAATAATAAAGAGCACAAGACCACTTTTGTACTTTGGTATGCATTGTATGCCTTAGCCTCGGTTGCTATTAGTGGGCAAGAGTCCTTGCATCTTAAATTCTACCTCTTAGATCTACATTTTTCGGTCCAATCATTTTACAAACATTTTTACAGTTTTAATGAAATAGCATTAAAGAAACTACAGAGGTTAAGTTTATTTTAATTATGTACTTATTTTAATTATATGTTTTTATTGATATATGTGGTCTAATCAGATGTAGGCAGGCGTAATCGTATTATCTCAAATTAAAGCAAGAGTAAATTTGCAGTTGCAAGGTGTACTTTATATACATGCAGGTAGAAAGGCCAGACATACTTCCATAAAGGGATTTCATGAAACTGAAGCAATAAAATAGAAATAGTTTTTCTGTTGATAAGATAAGAGTAAAATGCTATCTTTAGACCATATGTACATCAGATAGCAATCCAAAATAGAATTTGAATCTTATTTTAAGGCTGTTACGAATGCGTTGGTACTCCAGAGAACTAAGTTAGATCGCTGTATGTCAGATGGTTGGCTGTTACGATAAAAAATAAATATGCTAGATTATGGAGCTGATAACCAGTTTCCCCTATAAACGCACCTATACCGACATTACGGTAAGCAATCACAGCCGGAGTACCTAAAGCAACGTGTATAGTCGTATTGTTAGCATTCGGCAATTCATTAACGACCCGCTTTGAATTGCAAATCCATTACTGTACAACTCGAGACATATGTATGCGTGTTCAGATGTACTCTCATCTCAAGATCTAGTTATTAATTACATATAATTACAGCATGCACCGAAGCGGCAAACAAAAGGTATTTTTTAACTACCTTCGTAATTATATTTAGATAAAGCTGTCTGCATTTGTCGTAATTGGAGAGGAAAGTTACAGAGAAAAGTGATGTTAATCTAAAAATCTAGGTGTGGTTTCACTTTCTGCGGGAGTAAAATTATTGCGACCGTAAATGTAACAAATATTAATTCTTAGTGTGTAATCTAGTACAGATTGGTATAAAGGCGTTATATTGTAAATTATTGTCACTTAGTTCATGTAATAAAAAGTTATCAAAATGTTTCAATATTTATTGTACTACGTAATGGTTTGATCTTCTACTATAAAACCTACTATTATTTATTCTACTACAGTAGGGTTATAAAACACATATTCAAGAATTTCCTTATCCAATTCCGTCGCCATAAATTGAATCTTGAGCCCGATAAGTTCTCACTCGCTCGTAAATATTTCGTGTATTTAGAGGCGCTACGAGTCCGCTGCATCTGACTATGTAGATAGAATAAGTTCATTACATCGACAATATTGTGGAAAATTTGCAAGCATGCAGATGGTGTTTACATTTGGTGACCTAATGATTAAAATATTTCAGCTGAGAGCCTCAAGAATTAAGAAGAGTTAAATAGACAGAAATGAATCAGAATAGTCAAGAAGATCCGCTAATTGTAGAGTCCTATACTAGTATACTCGTATATTTTTTGATAAATATTTTATAACCTTCCATATATATTATATGTATTGAATATCGTTACAACGATAAGGAAAGCGACGCACATATGGGATGTCACAAACAGGTGTCCATAATCTTTTACACCCTGGTACACCCGGTACCTCAGTAAACCTATAAGGTATTGCGAAAGTAGTTTCATTGTAAGCATGACAAACAAAGGTTATAGGTTACAACGATCGACTGGGAATCCTAAACGAAGTAGGATACTAGTCTTGTTGTGAACTCACGACCTTAGATTGTGCTTGATTTAAAGGCATTGACGCAGGTCTTGAGAATTATTACCTATCAATTTACACTACGTTGTATTATATCAAGCTTTTTACACGCAGATACTTAAATGTACGTGCAAAGAATATTTAAAATTAGAAACGAGTATCTAGAACAGAAATCTATCCATTTGGATCTGCCTAGCCACAAATCAAACCTGGAAACTTCTGTGTCAGATTAATATGCAGTATGATTGTTATTAGATAAAAAAATCCAATGAAGTGTAAGAAAAAATACTGTAAATTACAATTTGTAAGTGCCCCCGTAGGCCTTTATAAAATAAAGATATTTCATTTCAATCTGTGTTTTATATGTAGACACATTTCGTACATATATAATTCATATATATGTGCGAAATTGTATATTTAAAATTCCGTAACTTGTAATATAATCACTTAAAAGCGTTTTCGTTCTGGCAACGCAAGACAAATTCAGAATAAATTTATGTTTTGAGAAACTTGTCTAACTCAGAAGTGCAAGTTTATACGTAAAGATTTAAGTAATTAAACATTGCCTATGATTTATATAGTAGCTTACACCTTTCGCAAAATTCGAATTATTTGTTTATCAATTTATATCTTCCGAAATATGTTGTTTTTACATTCAAGCAAGTTTTGGGTAAAATGAAGGTGTTACTGAGGGTGTATCATATACTTTATTACATAAACAATGAGGACATTTGTAAAACATTCTGATAATGGTAATGAATTATAGAGCAGGTTATGATGGCTGGGACACATAAAATAGGGGACTTTTCATACAAAAAGGTAAAAGGGGCGCAACAAGCATCCTTTGGGCCTCTCCCAAGAGGCACATCGCAGAGCAATTGGGAGAATTGCATTATCTTTAATTTTATTTGTTCACTTTAGTTTTAATAGTTTCATCAATTTATAAGTAAACTAGCTGACACGGCAAACGTTGTTTTGCCATATAAATAATTTCCTATTAAAAAATAAAGGTTGATCGTAGAAGGGTGAAAATTGAGGATTGTATGTATGTAGAAATTAAAAATTTTGTCTTAAAAAAAAAAATACGGTTGTACTATGAAAAATAGATGTTGGCCGATTCTCATAGATACCGGATAAGCACAAAAAATTTCATAAAAAGCGGTCAAGCCGTTTCGGAGGAGTATGGCAACGACAACTGTGACACGAGAATTTTATAT
>DWNE01005370.1:0-14052 GCA_018249875.1 Cecropterus toxeus | reverse complement strand
GGAACCAACTGATATGCCATTTCGAATTTTACGTCTGTCTTTATTTTAGTGTGCGATGTTCGTCGCCTTCGAAAAGTAGAAAAGTCAAAAAAAGGCGGGGTTTAGAGTAGCATTGTGCAAAACGATATTTAATTGAGCATAATACGTGATTCCTACAAATTGTATGATTAAATACAAAACATCGCTTCAATATAACAATGACCTAAGTCCAAATACCGCGCATTCAACAAAATGCATCCTAAATTAGGTGTTGCCTTCAATTGCCTGTAAATGAGATGCAGATACTGTTTCCTCTTGATTTATCTTCATTTTGTAGCTTAACACTTTTAGCGTTTTTTGACATTTTCTCACTTAGGTCATTGTAAGAGTAAAAAGACGATATATTTGAAAGCATGTATCTTGCCATCGCTTCTCATTAATGTTGCCATAATCGCGCCTGCCTTAAATATTAACACCTACGTTATGTTGTAACCTATCTATATGTATGTAGAGGCTTAAACGATAGAAAAATGAAGTGAAAACCAACATTAACCACAAAGGAAAGCGATATAATGTATGACTAACTGATATAAAATGTGTATATTTTTCGCAGTAACAGTATTTATATTAAGGTTAAGTTGTAATAACTTAGTACAACTGTAGAGCATAATCGATTTAAACTTATTCCGACCAAATTTGCGACAATTTTTGAAAATTAGCAACATTGTACACTCAACAACATTGTTGTTCATGGGATAATGTACAATGTTGCCAATCAAAAATAACATCGCCAAATTAGCTTGCAATTTCGATCACACGATTTTACCCCAGCAAAAGGGAAAATATCCGATTTTTGCTTTTACCCTAATGTTATTGTTACATAAAAATGCAGTAATATATACCAATGTTCATTTTTATCGGATAAAGTATGTTGGCCAGAATGAACTGGTTACTTTTTCACTTTTTTTCATGTCATGACATTTTGAGGGTATTAAGTTAACGATCTCGTAAATAGAAACCTAACTGCAAAGTTATATCAGTCAGAACAAATGAGTCGACACTATAGACGAAGTGCTTGTAATTCGAATACTGCAACGAGGGTAACTCAGTGTTACCATAATAAAATGCGTTTCCCAGTAACACAATGTCGAAATTTGAAAAATGCTTGTTTTTTTTTAATCTTACACCTAAACTAACTTAGTCTATAGATGAACTGGATGCCGGGTGTTCGAGCTTCCTTTAATTGTACAAGTTGTATGCACACAGAACAGATGAACTGTGACATAAGTACTGTTAGGTCGTTTTGTGCATCGACGTTATAAAAGATGTTCAATAAAAATTACTTCCGTGGGATTCGTGATTTTAAAAAACACTAAATTATTATAAAAAATAGCTCAGAGTAAGTGATGCGTACACATCTTGTAGAAGCGTTTAAAAAAAACTACATATACTTAATTTGATTTAGAATAATTTGCTTATTTTTTTCATTACCAACTGTTATGTGATTATGTGGAACAGAATTAGGTATACTTTGACAATATTATTTTGATTATTTTTCGTAACCTCAAATTTACATCATGAGCGATAATTCCTTTGTTTCATTTTGGCTGTGTTATATATCATTTTTTATTGTATGTTAGAGAGGGATGCAATAATACTAAAGTGAGACAGTGATAAATCAATATATTACATTGTCAAAGTATAAATCATCTTAATTAAGTCTAAGTGTTCAAATTCCATTATTTTATGTAATCAGTGAACATTTATATACATGGACCATTGACGACCGCCGCATCGGCATCTCTATAAATGCACCCAAATATAAAATCATTCTATAAGTTATGCAAAGTATATATATTACAAATTAGGTATAAAAACTAAATGTGTAGATTTGTAGAAAAATTATACAATTATTGACATAACACAAAATGTTATATATTTTGTGTTCGCTCGTCTTTTTACTGGGATATTCTGTATATTGACGATTATAAATTTATACAGAAAGTTATACATTGTTTTGAAAGCACACCTGCTTCATCGAGTCATATCTACAACATTTTGTGTTACGGTACATTCAACATTAAATTATCCACAATTACGTCACGTTTTTACAGGAAATGTCACATAGGTGTGACGTAGCGTGACAAGTATACGTCGTGACGTCACGTGCAAGAACTTTAAGAATTAAACTAACAAATTTGTGGTGACGTCATAAAATCAAAACAAGACAACCTGAGACGATGAATTTAAAAAGGAACTCGTGACGTAATCATGGACAACCGTTAAGACCTGGGTTCACGCGGCTTGATACCACACGTTTTGGACTTATATAAGATTTCAAGTAGCGATCGATCACGCAGTGTACCTAATAGACATCTATAGAGATCTGAAACTCCGTATAGACTGGGTTCTATCTGATATCGATGTCAGAAACGTTGCCACTTCCAAAGACTACGATAGTCGGGTCATATTAAGTTAACCGGCATTTACATAAAACTTACGAATAGCTTTACTAGAATCGCTAGAAATAGGAATGGCGGTGGTATTTTCGAACGTTACTTCTCCATAACGAACGTGTTTTACAGTACAAACGTATGAACCGCAAAACGTATAAATTCTTCCGGCATAAAACGTGTAGTACAATACAGCGTGAACCCATTTCATCAGCATCAATTGGTCCATGCACATAGACTTATACAGTACGTTACATCCAGAACCAGAGAATACAGTAAAATCGTATAAATATTTCCCACATGCCTCTGCCTTGAGAGATCCATTCAATAGCTATATATTTTTTTTTTATTATTTTATTATTACTCTTACATTAAAATTTCGGTGATAGCATTAACCTAACATACATTACAATTAACTCATACAATAGCATCGAGTTAGGAAAAATTACAATTATACATAATAATATATTACCACAACGGGGTTTAGCGAGTGTGGAGGTGTCACGGCCTGATGACGTCACAACGTATGACGTCACAAGTCCATCATTGTGGGCGTGGGTAAGTTGTACGAAGGTTTTTTGTGCACGTATGAGCGTCGAGTTTCCTTTAATTCTTACTTCAGTAAATGCCCGTATAATAATAAAAACTTTTTTACAACTATTAGGGAATTTATTGAATAAAAAAATGAAACAATTTACATTCACATGTAATTGTAAATTGTGCATTCAGTGGCTGATAACGTGACAATGTCTACAAGTTAACACGTCTCACATTCTACACGACTTGTACGAAAAACTATAGGCACAAAACGCAGTGTGACTTGAGCTTAAGTTCGATTTAAATGTGCGCGTAATTTGTGCGTTGAATCTCAAATATTACTGTACAACCAAGGTCATATTGGCTGGTCCTAAGGTCTACCAAATAGTCGGATAGCCAAATGTTTGAAGCTTGCGCCTTATACATTAAAGACCGACCAAAATCACCTTGGTTGTGCAACCATTCTTTGTAAGCACCGACATCATTGAGGGCGCCACTTCCACACTCATTACACCTCCATATACTATCATAATAATCATATTATTATAGTGACGAAAAAACAAAGTCATTCAATAAATTAAAAGTTGATACAATTTAATAATAATATTTGGTTCTTTAATTTTAAAAGGTTAGGTGATTTTTTTTTTATTATTATTAAAGTACTTTTACGACATTTTGTTGTGCGAAGAGTCCAAATCTGGAAAGGGAGAGGTATAGAATTATTAATTGATAATTGTTAAAATTTCTTTATGGGAATATATTCTTATATTTTTTATTCAAATTGTTTTTCAATATTGAAGTGAAACTACTTAAGAATTACTGTGATTTGAAACTTGAAACGAAAATGCGTTACGAATGCAGTTGTCGGCGCTACAACTAGATGGCGCTGTACCCCTTTCAGAATCACGCCAACGATTTTACTTAGTAGCTTGTTCAAGAAATCAAGTTTGGTATATGCCAAATAATAAATATAAAGTTTCACTTCTATCGTGAGCAAATTGCACAAACACTTGTTTTGTTTTATAATATGGAAATAACAAACGAACATAGTCCATGCCACTACCAATTGGGAACATCCGTAATCAACCCCGGTAAAATAAAGAGTTTTACCAGAGTTCGTTCACAGATACGTTGCTATTTGTGAGGCCTACGGTAGAACGTCTCGGATATACATCTCTCTCTTCATACCTTACAAGCCGAAGCCCAGAAGCGGAGGTGGAAGTTGCCACCGTCTTAGAAGTTACATAAAGTTACACAAAGGACTCTACTCTCATAGGTTAATTTGCCCCTACAAGTATTGAATGCGAGACAAAATAATGAAACGATCATTGCCTCTGATCAGACGATCTTGGTCCTCGGGAGTAGCAACGCTTCTGTGATTGACTTTAGATAGTACCCTTGTTCTATATGAAGTCGCTTACGGATGTCCACAGGTGATAGTGGCCACTCACCATCAGGTGAACTGCACGCTCGTTTGTTACTTAAATCTCATAATATAAAAACTGTATTCATCAAAAATTTACACATTACGTTAAGTAAACTAAGAAAAAAGCTAGGAAGTAGGTTAATAAAAGGTAACTCACCGAGACACAGAAAAATAAATAGGCAGTATTCGTCCCCTCCGCAGAAAGGCTCCAAACGCTACACTAATCATAAATCGTTACAACATATCATTACATTACATATATAAATGTATGTGTGAACAACGTGATACACACACTCGAATTACATGCACACAGGTAAACTACAATCCATCCTATTAGCGTAAATGCTTCAGTTTTTTTTTAATCATTTATTTTGTTAAAAATTATCATTTATGTATGTATACATATAAAATAAATAAGCAAGTAATAGTATCGCTCCCTGTTTAAGTCGCCCACGTATATAATCGATTGGGCAAGGAACGACGTGCTGTAAGTGATTGGTTCAGTGTCGTATCAAGCTTACACTCGCACTCGTATTTGTATTCGCGTGAACGCTACAAAACTAGTTTTTTGAGTTTCGATTCGAATGCGTTCCGTTGTTAATACGAGTGCATATAAAACAGAAATATTCACATAGGAAAAGCGTTTGCGCGTCCCATTCACACACCGCGTCGCGATAGGATTTAGCGGCAACGATCGCTCCGTGTATAAAATTGAAGTGTGACGTCATCTTGTTACGTCGGCCATCTTGTGACGTATCCGCCATTTTGTTTAGACCGTGTTCGGAGGTCGTTTGCGCGATCGTTGCATAGGGATTATGACCGCTTGCTACTGAGATTTGCTGATAGATTTAAATGAAAAAGAATATATGAGACCAGCCTTATCTTAGGGTAGTTTTTGTATTTATCAAATTCTTAGTAGGTAGTTGCTTGTTCTTTTATTATAGACCGGTTTCTATAAAATGTCTAATACCCACGTTTTCGCGATTCCTATGTAGTACTAATATCAGTGCAGTAGTTATCGCGTGATGAACAGACAAGACCCTATTACAATTTCACTATATATACCGTTCTTAGGTTTATTTATTAACATTATAGAAAGGTTAACAACACATATATCATTCCATATCCTTGTTGAAATTTTCTCTTATATGACTCCCTAAAATTTGAATTTTAGGGAGCCGCATAAGGGAAAAGGGAAGGGAAAACCAGCATTAAATCTATTGTCAAGTGCAGTGACATTATGTCATACAGACCTTAAAAGACAAAATTTAGTGGAATGTCAAGACGATTTTTTATATAGTCTGGTTTTGAGCAAACATATAGAATATAGTGCCTAGGACCAGCCTCTTTCCTTTTGTGTTAAACTTTTTCAAAAAGGATTTGGTAAGAAATTATCATACATAGTAATATCGCAGGAGATTTTGTTAATAAAACACGTAGATTTTATTCACGAAGTATTTTAAGATATTGGATCAATTCTAATAGAATTTCTAGAAATTTGGTTATAAGATGCAAACGCTCCGAAAACAATGTAGCCGAAAATATGTCCTAAAAAGAAAATTATATATACTTTGGGTTACTTTGACAACTACTGCACCGATACCGATAAAACATTTCATAAACCTATCAGCACATTTCAGTTCCAAGCGGTCACGTGGTTAAGTGAGGAGAGGGGGGTGCGTGCGAGGGGCGGTGGGGGGATCGATCTAGTTCCAGATGCGTAAGAACGAGTCCCAGGAGCCGGTGGCCACCGCCATCCCGTTCTCGGTGACGCCGAGACACGACACGCGATTGTCGTGGCCGGCGAGTATGCCTGCGGAAGAAAAGGTCGGTGTTAATAACGAAGATTTGTAAAATGGACAATATTGTAGAAAATTTAATGATCTGTATGAAGATACACAAGAAAGTGAGTGGGAAACGTGAGGAGTTTTTCAATAAAACTTTACAGAGTGAGTTTTTTTTATCACTAAGTACAAGTATTACCATTTTAAGAATCGAAGATAAGCATTCTTGTCTTCTCTGCCTATGTATAGAAGAATTCGCGGACTTCGCGGACTGTTCGCATGTATATAAACTTCGCATTGCGACAAGTATATTTGTGTATGTGTGGGGAGGTATGGATTATGCACACCCCATACCATGTGGGTGTGAGGGGTACGTATCAGGTCGCTCGTCATC
The DNA here is from genome assembly GCA_018249875.1 of Cecropterus toxeus. Classification (NCBI taxonomy): domain Eukaryota; kingdom Metazoa; phylum Arthropoda; class Insecta; order Lepidoptera; family Hesperiidae; genus Cecropterus; species Cecropterus toxeus. The sequence goes on along the minus strand of DWNE01005370.1, from coordinate 7,479 downwards.
TTTTATGGAAAATATAGGAGGTGACACTTTTATTGCTTCGCCTCGTACGTATTGGGGGTATTCAGGGGTATTGGGGGTATTCATGGGTATAGGAAGGTATCCAGGAATATAGGCAGGGTGTCGTTGGGTACATACCAGCTCGCTCGCTCTTCATCGAGTCCCACACGTTGCAGTTGAAGTCATCGTAGCCGGCGAGCAGCAGGCGACCCGACTTGGAGAACGCCACGGACGTGATGCCGCATATGATGTTGTCGTGCGAGTACATCGCGAGCTCCTGGTCCGCGCGGATGTCGAACATCCGGCACGTCGCGTCGTCCGAGCCGGTCGCGAACGCGAATCCGGACGGGAAGAACTGTGGAGGAAATGGGGGAACATTATTATATTGATAGAAACGACAGGTAAAACAAACAGACATACAAGCATTTCATAAATAACACTTTTTTACTCTAATACCTGCGCACTACAAGGTGGTAAAACCAATATATATAGTACAACCGCCTCACCTATTTCTAGCGTGAAGCAGTTCTTGCGTTTCGGTGGAAGGGTGTGGTTGTCGGCTCACTTATATATGAGGCGACTATCTCAGTCCTCGGGAGTAGCAACGCATCTGTGATAGACTTCATATAGAACACCTGTTCTATATAAAGTTGCTTACAAATGTCCATGGGCGGCAGTAACCACTTACTATCAGGCGGGCTACTTGCTCGTTTGCTACTTCATATTAATAAAAAAAACTCTAGTACATAACTTTGCTCTATATTCTATTAAAAGCTGTAAATTGATATTTCAAAAACAAAAACAAAAACTAGTTTCAGAGCAGTCGGATTTTTTGTTTTAATATTTTTAACAATAACTTATTATAAATAAACTTGTATAAATCAAATTTCCTTTAAAACTTACTTAGCTTACTGAATCAAACTTTAAAGGCAGATAGCATCTTTGTTAACAAGCCTCGTATGTAGAACTTCGTACCTGCCCGTATAATTCCTTATCTCCAATCCAAAAGTTCCACCAAGTTTGCGCTACGCATTAATCTGCTTCGTAACTAAAAACTAATTCCATTACAGATTCTGTGGTTCCGGGCAAAGTTTGTGTGATCCGTTAAATACCCTCCATACAATATTAATAGCACTGCCGGAAAAGTTTCGTGGATAGTGGCGCCCTCTACGTACATGATAGAATTTGGTAACATTTTTGGAACTTTCCGTTAATGTAGGATCTATATTGCTAATTCTACACTTACCTTGCAGATCAGTAAAGTTGTATTGTATGGGTATATATTTTTGTAAACTTATAAGGAGGTATATTATGTATTATAAGCTAAATAAATAACGCAATATGTATTAAGCCTTACGTCTATTCTTATATGAAATGAAAAGTGAACGAAGAAAACCAGAGACAGATAAAGCTAATGGATGGGTCCACCTGATTTTAACTGTTTATTAATGAAAAATAGCAAAGCTTCATTGTGTGCAGTCGGGTTTTTGTGGGGTTGAGGTTGCTGTTTAGTGGAATCCGAAACCATTGCCACATCTCTGTATAATTACAGCAGTGTTAACCGCCGTCATCTTCTGGTTATATTGGTGTGAAAAGGACCGTACTTATCCAAGGTATTCCAACCAAATCCTTGTGAATAGCATCGCATATGTGGCCATCATAGGGTAAGACTCAGATCTAATCTGAGTTTGATTAGAGATGTCTATAGATGACAATGGCTTTTCCTCACTCGTTTGACTAAAAGGCGTGAAGTCCACAGGAGTACTAACGTACTTCTAGTTGTCAGATGCGTTCCTGCTTCTAGGACTAAGCTCTAACACATCACTATAAATCGGCCTCATCACACCGTTCAAACTAGAATATAACGAGGTGACATATCATAACACATTAGGTTAAATTCTCAGAAGACCGGAGTCAATCATCGATAAGCCTAACAAAGCCTAAATAAAAAAATCATAGTGCTCATGATTCCTGTTCCGCGTTCATGCGTTTGTGAAATCTTTTTATACTTCATGGAACCTACAAAACAATGAAGCATTAAATAGGAAGTGAGAACGTTGTCATAGCCTATTAAATTTAATAATAATAAAGATAATAACTATAAAAAATAAACAAGAAATAATTGGCGCGATACAATACCCAGCGGTGTCGAACAACGTACGAAGTTTCCTTTGAGACGTAACCTGGTTGTTCGAGATTTATTAGTTTTCCACCTTCTCCAACGGGAGCATTCCCGCTTCCAGGGTTTAAACTAAGCCACGCTGTTATCTATGGGAACATGGTTCAGTTTATTTTAGTGTGAGATTTTAAATTCAGTCTTACAATCATATTTAAGAAGCAAAAGACGATGCAGTCTTCATACCCGTGATATGGCCTCACCTTGCAAGTTGCACGCTACAAGTTGCACCTCTAAATATATGTTATCGTTAGCTTAATGTTATAATGTGCAAACTTGTAAAGTTTATGTAGATCTCATTGTGATATATGTGATGATATTGCGTCTCAATATATTATGATCATAAATAGGAACTATTTGTGAATAGTGCATACCAGCTTTGTGAATAGCTATTATTTACAAGATCGTAAAATAGTTAACATTACTATCCACTTTTGCCATAATTTCACCACTTCTTAAAATTCACACTACTTTTTTATATGAGAACGAAGTAGCAAACGAGCATGCAATCCACCTGATAGTAAGTGGTTACTGCTGCTCATGGAGACCTGTAAGCAACTTCATATAGAACAGAGGTTCTTTCTGAAGTCGATCATAGATGCGTTCCTACTCTCGAGGTCTGAATGGAGCCGGCAACCACACCCTTCCACCGAAACGCGAAAACTGCTTCACGCTTGAAATAGATGTGGCGCTAGTACTTCCCTCGTCGAACTTCATTGGTTCTACCACCTGACAACTTGAACTTAATTGAACTGGGGAGTTATCACCACTAAAACCAGTGTAGGATTTGAAGACTTTCAATGGAAGGGTTTTTGGCCGTCTCATTTACCTACGACGGAACCATTTTAGCTCGGGGCAGCAAGGCATCTATGATAAAATCTAGACAAAGCTCTTATTCTATATGAAATTGCCGCATTCCATGAGCATTGCTTACTATCAGCTGGATATGGCTGGAGCTGACGACCCGCGTGGCGGAGCGGTCACCATACCGGTCTGACGCACATTGGGCCCCGGGTTCGATTCTCGGCCAGACAGAAATATGAATGATGAGTTTAGATTTCTGTTCTGGGTCTGAGTGTTTGTGTGTTCTTCTTTGTATCCATGGCACCCACGACACAGGAGAAAATCCTAGTGTGGTGCTATGAGTATAGAAAGCGTGAAAGCGTGCGTGATATGCTCATTTGCTACTCCTAAATGATAAAAATGATATTTTGATTACAATACTTACTGAACATGACTTAAGACACGACATAACTTCCAAAGTTTTTATTGCAAACACTTCATTTTATCTGCCTCGCAAATAGAGGAATTCGGATTAATGATGCCTTAAAAAGGATGTACGCAAAAACACCCCTTATTGCATACTCACATGATGCAATACCGAAAAAAATTGCCTAACACTAAATTTAATTGTAAATAACGAGATACGGCTTATGAACGTAATATATTTAAAGATACGGCACTTTATATGTATTTTGAGTTTTTTACTGCTACAGTACTATAAAAATGTTTCCTCGCTTTGCTTGTTCAAATATTTGGTTGTGATAAAAGCGGCAATAGAATGTTACGTGATAATTTCCTTGATCTGAAGAAATATTGTGAAGAAACTTTTTTTTAAACGGGAAAGAAAACGGGGAAAAGGGAGAAGGGGGAAACCTCCAAAAGGTACCCGATGCTGTGGAAACAACTCCGGGTTATGTAGGATTTTTACCGCACTGCGGCGACGGCATGCGACCACGAATGCCGCCGTCTTTGCCAGAATCGCTTGGCTCGACGGCTCGAACTCCCACTCTTATTATCCACGACCATGGAAACCCTCATTTAATCGCCTTAAATTACGATAGGCAGGGGATACCGTAGGCCTATTTTGGTCCCAGAACTACAGGGACTTGTAAGGAAACATACACACCTGAGAGTCCTAAACATTTTAAAGGTGGGTGAAGTCTATCAAATCGTATTTAGCCAGCATGGTAGACTATGGCTTAAAACATTTCCAGAGGTTTAGGGCATAGTATGAGAGCAAGATCCGTGCCCAGCGGGCCAATTATAGGTAACCGACGATGTCTCCTTTAGAAAATCAAGTTGCTTAAAGAACGGAAAACTTATCATACTTAAACTTTGCCATAAAAGGAACCAACGCATCTGCAGCGAAACTCAGATAAAACCCTAATCCTATCTTAGGTTCTGTACACATCATGGGCAGTCTATGAAAAAACCATTCACACACATATACCATGCATTCATCAGTCTTAAAAGTTCACTGCTGAACATATTCCTCCCCTAATTAAGTTTTATGCCATGCGATGACTCATGGCATGCAGATTAGTGACAGCTACGTTGATGTTGAACAGGAAGACTGTCCAACTCCCTTAGTCACCACCATTCAAGGGAAGCGAAGGAGAAGTGCTACTTAAGATCGATACTCCACGGCACAGATCAGCATCCCAAGATATACATAGATCGACGCCCCACGGCATTAAACCACGCTTCACGCCACAGAAAATCACCTCAAGGCACGTACCGACACCACACGGTACCAACCGTCACAACAGGGCACATACTGAAACCACACGGCATCAACCGGCACCACAGCATAGACCATCATCATACAACACAGATCTTCACTCTACCGAACAGACGTGATACTCTGTCACTACACAACACAGATCTTGACAATACGGCGCAGACTGACACCACATAATCCAGACCATCATCACACGACACAGTCCGTTACCCCACAACACAAACCATCATCACATGACACATTCCGTCACCTCACAGCACAGACCGACACTACTCGGCACATACGCACATTTACATATTGGATTGGAGCTGAATCACACAATTGAAGGTCGAAATTCCGTCTACATCCATTGTCCAATACGATTTACTGGTACATTGTCGGTGTGTTTGCTCAGTTCCGCTGCATCGAAAAAGTTAGCGCTAGATTTTGTACGTGACAAAAGTGTCCCGTCACGTACAACTTTTGTTTGAAATTGAATGCCCTTTTTGCTTTATTTTTATCGCACATTCTATTGAACGCTCAAAATTGCTTTTTATGTTATCTTTTGATTGTTTTTGAGTAGCCTCGCTTACGGGCAACGTGATATTGTTTGAGGATTTTTTATTGAACTCGTGTCCAGTACGAGTTTATTACGTTTCCTCCAAACAATCATAGTTAAAGTTTTCGGCCGTCATTAAAAAGTATCCATCCACTTTTATACATAAAAATGCAAAATTACACTGTTAGTCCCATCTTCACTCCAAACTTCATAAAAATAGCGTAATCCTAATTAAATTTGACGACAAAGGCTCTAAACGGTTTCTCAAAGAAAATATGAAGCAAAACGCTGGAAATGAAAATTGACGACATTTCACTAAGTGATAGAACGCCGGTTCTAAGTAATTTCGTTCACAATACTTGTCTGGGGTATAATGAAAACATAATAAAACATACATTATGTACGGTTCATGAGACAATACTTTCTTTGATGAAAGGATACAATAAATATTACTTAATCTTATCTTGTTTTAATATTATAAATGCGAAACTTTTTAGGCATGTATACCAACAAACAAACGCTTTCTACACTCATAGCCCCACAGGATTTTCTCTTGTGTCATGGGTGTCATATACACACAGAGACGAATATACAAACACCCAGAACGGACATCCAAATTTAACATTCAGTTGACTGTCTGGCCAGGGATCGAACCCGGAACCAAATGCAGTCAGACCGGCATCATAACCGCTACGCCACGTGAGTCGTATGTTAATTTGGATGTATTTTTGTTATTCTTTCATGCAGAAACTACTAGTGGAATTCCGATGTAATTTGGCACACAAATTATGTTCTAGATTTACACATTACATACTCATGGCCTTAGCTGGCGGAGACACAGAATTTAGCTAGTATTATATAAATAGGGAAGATAAAATCTTGACAAGGAACTTTGTAATAAAATACAAAATAATAAGAATCAGATTACCTGAATATAATGAGAGGATCTAGAATGCCTAGTCGTTTGATTATGTAAGATACTCTATATCTATAGCTGTTTGTGTATCGTTGTTGTGTTTTTGTTTGAATTTGAGTTCCAATTTATTCCTCGGGAGTAGTCTGTATTCAACCTCAGTTCTTCTAACAATTCCATCTCCAATAAAGTTTATACACAAGTTTAACTCTGTCTGATATTTATCACGAATAAAAAGATACCTGTACAAATTAACAATCATACCTTTTTGGCAAAGGATTTTCCGCTCGGGGATTACACTTAGAGATGCCGTGCTCACAATCTCCGTTTGGAATTTCTATATGAATGTTAAAAAACTTGAAACGTGTTTCAGAATACTAGAGGCGCCATCTCTTCATATTTTCGCACACACTCAGTTTAACTCATTATAACGCGCTTAATTGAAGCTTTAGTCCGCAGTGTCTTCAAGTCTACCTAATAATGTAGGATCTAAGTAATGTAGAACCAGTCCCCAAGTGGTATAACCAAGGTAGTTTACCAAAGAAGTACCACCGCCACATTTATTTTCACTTATACATGAGGCGACCATTCCAGTCCTCGGGAGTAGTAACGCATCTATGATCTACTTCTAATATGAAGTTATTTACAGATTGCTATAAGCGGCAGTAACCACTTACTATCAGGTGGTCTGCATGCTCGTTTGCTACTTCGATCTGATAAAAAAAGACAAAATTTTCTTTTTCCGTTTAAAATTCCAGACAATATTATCGAAAAAAGATTTTTTACGAATGTTAGAAGTCGAACGCAACGAAGCGCCTCATCTATCTCTACAGATAAAATAAATACACACCCTTTAAAGCCCTATAAAGACGGTATTACCGTCAATACCCGACATTCAATTCGAAACTCGACGTGTTTATCGAAGTCCGGGTTATCCAATAAGACAGACGTTAAACTAATCTTATTGACGATCCGGTCTGCGGATATCAGATAAATGACCCGCGTGGCCAAGCGGTCACCATGCCGGTCTGACACGCAATGGGCCCCGGGTTCGATCCCCGGTCAGACAGGCATCTGAATGATGAGTTTAGATTTCTGTTCTGGGTCTGGGTGTTGGTGTATTCATCTTTGTGTGTCCATGGCACCCACGACACAGGATAAAATCCTAGTGTAGAGCTATGACTGTAGAAAGCGTGTGTGTGACGATCCGGTCCGGTATCTATACTTCTATACTAATATTATAAAGCAGTAGAGTTTGTTTGGTTGAACGCGCTAATCTCAGGAAGTACTGGTTCCAATTGAAAAAATATTTTTGTGTTGAATAGTAAATT
>DWNE01005369.1:0-14052 GCA_018249875.1 Cecropterus toxeus | reverse complement strand
AATATACGTTGCACCTTAAAAATACACCAATATCTCAAGAGGAGCTGCAAAACCAGTAAACTGACAAATTGACTGTAGTTATGTCCTGCAATTTCCGACATAGCTTGTGGACACGTAGTTCCCGAATACGTTTGCTTTAGGAAACGTCCTTGAGACGGTATTAGATAAGGAAAGTAGGAAGTCGGGTAACAACCAGCTCGTTGTGGCAAGCGATACAACTGTCTGGGACTTGATATTTTTCGTAGCTCATTAAAAGTTTATTGAAACAGCTGTATTCGAAATGGTATGAGAATAGTTTGTCAAGTAAAAAAAAAATAGCAAACATTATTAAATGACGACGATGACGGGGCGAGGTGCAACGTTATTCAGCTCAGCTGCAATCGTTATTTAAGCGTTCTACGTACTCAAGCGTTATTTCAGCAAAATAATAAAAATAAATACAGAAACTATTTTTTGGAGGACAAAAAATTGATAAAAAAAATAAATTTTACAATCGTGGTGATTACAACACTAGAATATTAAATTCCAGATATAAATCAAAATTAATGAAAATGGTATTTATGAACTATATTAATTATATTATTTATTTTTCATTAATAAATCAAAATTTTGGTATTGGGTAGACCACATTTTTACTGAGGATACCAAATAGACGCAACTATGATCATAATTTCGTTAAGCCTCACCGCGCTTTGCTCAGAAATGTTTATAGTGTAAGTAAACCAGGAATTTGGACCTTTCCGCCACCGCAGACCAAACCGAAATCGATTTAAAGTGTCAAAACCGTATGACCAACTGATAAATTGAGTCGTCAGCTGGTTACATTTTAGTTTTGATCAACGGTAATCGAATGTGACCCTGAAATGACTTGCTCATTTGACACTCTCAATTTGACTAACTTGGTTCAAATGTTAAGAAACAATAATTTTAGTCCTCGAAAAGTAATTCTTGTAAAGCTTAGAAAAGAGAAACTAATTTTGGTCCTTACCCACAATCGCAAATAAAAAAGTTTTTAGTGTTCACTGTAATTCAAAGTCCTAAGACTTATAAAATAAGGAGCTTTTAAGAGCTTAAACCGAAATTATTTTTGTTCTCATTCATTGTTTCAGAGAATGGATGTAGGTTTGAAGTTAGACTGCAAACTTAGTCTGATATAACAAAATGTAAGAGGTCAATGACATTGATAAAAAGAGCGCTAAAATGTAGCGCTGAAAGTTTTACCGACAGTCTATTTTCTCAAAGGGATTATGGTTTTCAACACGCGGGGATTGTAATAAAATTTAAAGTTCTGTGCTGTTGTACGTAAAGTCCTGAAATCCGACATAGGCACAAAGTGCAGAACTGACAACGCTACCCCCAGGGTACGAGACACCGCATGATCGATAGTGTGCTAAATCCTGCCACATTTCTAAACTTTCGACAGCATTTACACAAGGTTTACTAAAATTTAAAATGTGGTTACCAATATGATAAACAAAATAAGCTGTGATACAACGTAAATGTTATACTTCGACGCAGACGAAGGATTGTACGCCTTTCCCAGGATATAAGGAGAATGGTATGATAGTGTATTGATACCTAGAAAAGAGAAATAACTCCGTGATTCGAATGTAAAAATTGTTTTCTTGTAACATGGCTTATGTGGCGTAACACTTAGTACTACCAATACACATATAATTACTTTCAGGACTCTATGTTATTGACCTTATAATTATTATGATGGTTATATATGTTTTCATTATAAAGTAAACATTTTTCCTACCCAAGTGTAAGATAGATTGGTAATCAGCCGTTTTTATTTTTGTCATTTTTTGATTATGATATGACAATATCATAAATAGATATTGCAATTATTAGATTTTTTCAAGCTTATAATTGTAACAATACGTTCTGTTTCCATGAACATGAGCAGTAATGTCTTTAAATCCGACATAAGGCGTCATACGAATTGCAGAGCTGACAGCGCTTACCCTGGGGTACGGTATTCCGACGCGGCGTATGATCGATAGTGTTCCACAGCCTATCCACATTTCCTTGCTTCAATTTTAGTAGCTGTATGTCGGAACTCGTCAACAAAATGTAAACGAATTCGAAAATTGTAAACATATGTTATTTGTAGCTATGTTATTAAAGTAGCGATTTTGTGCCTTCGGTAAATTCCGAATCGTGGTATATCAAATTTTCTTTTTTAAATGCTCTTGTATTAGAAAAAATATATAGTACCTTTCTATCTCAATGATACTACCTAAGATGATACCTAAGATAATACTTAAGTATGGTGATATAAAATACATTTAAGACAAGAATATTTTTTATTTTTACTTAATATTGTGTAAATCGTATAACAATATAAATTGCTATCAATGTTAATGGATGAGAAACGGTTTGTATCAAAAATGTTTAAAACATGTTCAAAGTTGATACAATTATTTACATAAGCCAATTTTTAATAATGTTATCAGTATTATCAGGCAGTTTTTAAAACACTAATTCAATCTACTTGAAATTTTTTACAAAATAATTGATGTAAATTTAATTATCACTTTTTAATACAGAAATTGCTCTACAGCAAGATAATCTTACAAGCAGTAACATAGGTTATTTTTTACGCCCAAAATATCCCTACAAAGTTTAAATAAATGTACTCGTACTAGAAAAATATAAACATGGGCAAAACCGTGCGCAAAATCTTATTCCATGCTTTAAAAGTGCTTCGCATTGTGTTGAGCGAAACATAAACTGTGCAATCAACATTATATAAATATTATATGATGTTGATCGCAAATATGAAAGCTTCAATTAATTTTACTATTGAATATATATTAATGTCAGTTCAATTCAATTTAAGCTTTATTCATAATGATGAATTTCGATGCCTAGTCTAAGCTCGTAGCATGGAATGAGCTTATCTGTTGCCATTTAATAGATTTTCGTCGTGATTCAATCACGATACCATGGTTAAACACTGCCTCCATAATGAAAGATGATGGAGACATTCAAGGGGACAAAGAGCCCTGTCAATCTAACATGCTGTTTCTTTATTGTTCGCTTGTTGAACATGTAACATTAAATAGCTTTAAATATTTAAAATAAATATATTTAAAAGTAATTGTAGTTAAATTTAGCCGTTACCTATTGTATTTTTGCACATCAGTGTTAACAGTTAACTATTAAAGCGAAGACTTAGGAAGAATCAGGAATTATCAATGTCTCTATGACCAATTTCAAATAGGAATTTTAGCTTTATTAGTGTTAATCTTTACTATAAGCGGTTGTGATATATAGGCACATCATTTAATGGAAAGTTTCCTCATTTACCTCGTTAACGTAATAAAAAACTCGTATTCTGTTGTCTCATTAAGATGGTCATGAACAATTAGCTGAATAACTTGACAAGCAACGACGAGTACATAAATGCCGCGTACGAATAAAGATTCGTAATCGTATAATTTACGCAAAAAATAGTAACATCGTTAAAAACATAAAAAAATCCCGGCTGCTTAAACACAATTTTTTGTTCATTTTGATATATATTTAATTTAATGCTGTTTTGAGTTTTTGACAAAAAGGTCACGTAAAAATAATACGTATTAAAATCGTCCCTCCACCCCCTTTTTCCTCTATTTCCAGGTGCCACTTTTAAAAATTATAAAGCCTATGTCACTAAAAATTGAGACGATTCTAATATGTCATACGACACAATCCGTCAAGCCGTTTGGGCTGAAGCGCGTGCCAAAGAAATGGACATACATACATACTAACAAACATAAAAACGTAAAAACCAAGACCGCGTGAACGGACGCGAAAAAGTACAAGTGGCGAGTACCGAATATGCCCGAAAAAGGTGTTTACATATTTGTATTCGCGAATATTCCTCTGATATTGGCGTCTAAAGGTGGCATTACAATTACAGTGTCCGAGTGCAATACAATATGTATTTAAATAGTTGAAAACGTTAAAACGTGTGTTAACTGTTTTTACACCACAAACGCATAGCATTGCACCTCATTAGTAGAAGATGGGATTGCCGTACACTATTATGGATAGTTTCTTATAACGCTAAAGTATTAATATATGTATATCTCTTTATTACATCAAGAAATTACAATGGGATCCGTTTTCGGTTTTGTTTCAGCATTTGCTACAAAACCAGTCATTAAACATGTGTAATTAAATTCTTAAAGCGACCGCCTAAGATACCTTTACTCTCGCGTATCTCCACGTTTGTATGCAAGTATAATTTATGATACAGTCGTGAATAAATGCGACGATGTTGCGGTCTCTTCGCAAGTAATTCTGAACATGTTCTCTTTTAAACTCATACATTTTTATATGGCACTCCAGTTCTCAGCAAAGTGATTGTAAAATATTCCACGTGAATACGAGAATGAAATAGATATTTCATTGACTGTATTGTGTGGGAACATGAAGACATGATGATGGAGCTGAATTTATTTTATGACGTATAAAAAGCTTATGTAAATACATACTAAATTTCCTCCACGAATTAAGTGAACTTTATATTTTTCTTTATTACAATACGGATTCAGAGCATGCATGAATTGCTGTATATATTTAATCTGAAATGGTTTTAATATATTTTTGTATATAAACATTTAATACTAATAGTAACTATTACTTATCAATGTCTTTGGTTGGAAGTGACCACTCAAATTTATTTGCTTTGGCAATACAAAACATTTTGCCCTCCTTCTGCCTCCCTATGAAACTAGCATATGCAATTCTTCATAACTTACACATACCTCATGTAACAGTCCATTTGGCATACTCGAATAGGGTAAGAAAATGTTTCAAGTTTCCTAACTTAATATTGTTTCAAATATTGCTAAGAAATCAATTCCTTGCATCGTCTAGACTAGACATGTTCAAATGACATAAGACATTGCCAAGAGTCTTCTGGCAAAGGTCCACGGGCGTCAGGCACACCAACAAGCGTCAGCCTGCATGGACGTGTGTGCTGGAGCATATTGCCTGTGGTTTGTTTAGATCAGTTTATTACTACCTTAAATAATCTAATTTCACTCCTTACTTGACGTGCGGTATGATCCTATTTTGAAACCTCGGCACACAATTTTCTATCGTCTTTTTTAATAAAATTGAAGTACGCATCTCCTTAAAAGAAAGTCACTGCCGCTCATGGATATTTAACCAACTCATCAAAGAGCAGGAATTCCATCGGAAGACAATCACATGTGCGTTGCCACTTCTGAAGACTAAGAACATTGCCTTGTATTTAAGTCAGCTGGCACCCACCCGGTTTTAACGAAACGAACGAACTGTTTGTGAACTTTCAGTAAGATAGTTTTAAAGAGCAGAGCGAAGAGCAGTGATAGCCTAATGGTTGAAACTCGGCCTCTCAATCGAGGATCCGGGGTTCGAATCCCAAGCACGCACCACTGATTTTTCTGAAATTATGTGCGTATTAGTATTTAATTATCACTGCTTTACGGTGAAGGAAAACATCGTGAGGAAACCTGCACATCTGAGAGTTCTCATAAAAAAAAGTTCTCAAAGGTGTGTGAAGTCTACCAATCCGCACTTGGCCAGCGCGGTGGACTATGGCCTAAAAACTCTCTCACTCTGAGAGAAGACCCATTGACGAGTTGGGTTGACGAGAGTTTTAAAGAGATAGCAAAGATTTATGTACAGGGGTGAGAGTGAGACTTATCAACCACCAAGCGAACGAATTAGAAAGTGAAATATTGTTCATTGTTGTTATTTTTTTCACCTTCTAATTTTTTTCACAACTTCTATACCATAATAGAAACTTCTGAACCATAAAAATATATATACATAGTTCCGAAGTCGGCGCTCAACATACTTCACTAGCTCACGTCGACGAAACTATGTTCTGAGTATATGAAGGCCTATGCCCTACTAGTATATTCAATACAGCAACGAACGTAAGCACATCGCAATTTGATTGCAGACAGTTCGAAATTCTGTTACAGATTACATCCTTACTAAAAGCCGTTAAGGAATTCTATTGAACATCATATTCGGATACGACAATTATTTGACCACAATAACGTTACGGTAGGTGACTTAAATATCCGGATAGCCTAGAAAACATTCGAGTATCTTTAATTTGCTCCTAAGAATTTAAGAGTTCCGTTACTTAGACATCGATCCCATAATCAGAACCTAACCAAACTTTCGTCAAGTTACCGAAGTGCGTATTTTCCAATAAAAAAGGATCATCAAAATCGGTTGGCGTGATACTGGATTTGTTCGTCCAGTTGTCGCACACACACCGAATAAAAATTTGAGACTGGACCAAATATAAATAGAACACACAGGGGTAGCACCAGCTTCCGAATGAAAAAAAAGAATACATCGAAATCGGTTTACCCAGTCGAAAGTTCTAAGGCAGCATGTTTATCAATTTATTTACACTGCGCATTGTTATTGTATCAAGGAAAAATATTTTCATCGAAATCAGAGAGGACATAGAGGACGTCCTGGTTATATGTAATAGAAGTAGATTCTTCTACTAAGTAGGATATCACTATGCGAAATTGAGGTAGACTTTGCTTTATTTGTTGTATTTTATTACTTATGCTTTAAATTATTTTTAGTTTTAATTCTTTCGGTACCAATCAAATGCCACTGGCCTTATATTGAGTGCTTATCGTGCTTATCGATAATAAAAGTACTAGTTTTTGTGTTTATCGTTTCCTTTATATTGTGCTTATTAATAGCAGTAAAGTTTATTTATAATATTATGACTCATTCATTTTATTTACCATGTTTAAGAGCATTTTAGCGCACTGACTTTATAAATCTAAAACTTAGTATTTCTGTTAATATTCACAATGATATGTGATAATGATTAATGAAAATTAAGGAAAATATGCATCCCTTTTGTACTAAGCCATCGACACATTGAAGCAGGCTTTGTACTGTGCCTCGATACAAATAGGCAAAGCGCGGCTTTAGGGCCCCGTTATGGCCTCCCGATGCGTAATAGAAAACAAAAATAATACGTTTAGTTATTAATAACATTAAGTACAGAAAGAGATCCGAATATCGAACAGTTGTGTTACATCCGATTTCTTTTGTCAGACTAAAGTAGCAAACGAGCATGCAGTCCACCAGATGTAACGCGTCACTGTTGCCCATGGACAACTATAAGCAACTTCATATAGCACAGGTGCTCTATCTGAAGTCGATCACAGATGCGGTGCTATTCTCGAGCGCTGAGATGGTCGCCTCATATATAAGTGAGCAGGCAACCACATCCTTCCAACGAAACACAAAAACTGCCTCACACTAGAAATAGGTGTGGCGGTGTTATTTCCCCAGTCGAAGTACACTGGATCTACCACCCTCATCCGAAATCTATCTAGCAGCCCAGTTACTATTTATATGATGCTAGATGACAACGTAAGAGCGCTTTTACGAAACTTGGTGAAAATGGCGACAAAACCAATACAAGCCTGATTTTAGTGTTGAAACATTGTGGTTTTTACGGGCGACATTTAGAAAAGTAAGTACTTTATAATGTCTTTGTCGTACTTTAAAAATGGTACATTATTCACTTAAAAGAAAAATAATAGTTAAAAAAAAACTAAAAACACGCTTTTGTTACTACCTAAAATAAAAAAATTAAAATAATTTAATCGGCTTCAAAAAGGAGGAGGTTCTCAATTCGACTGTATTTTTTTCTATAAGTCAATAAAATAGAGTGATAAGAAAATGTCTTTTTAGCGCAAATAAATATATTTCGCAAAAACTACTATCTCACCGTTATATATTACTAGGGATTATATGTCTTTGATGTGGGTTTATTAATCAGCTTTACAAAAGGTTTTTTTTAATAATAATGGCTAAGGTGTTAAGTGGTTGAAACGAATACTCGACTCAAAGGTAATTAAACTAAATATAGAAATAAACATTCTTTAAAGTTTATATCAATACTTCTGTGAATATTCAGGTCACATCCTAAAACGCCTGCTCTCATTATAATTTAATAGCATACACAAGCGATAACAATGATTGGATTCAGGGGAGCAGAAACCATAAAATTGAAATCAATTTTGCTGTAATGGTTATAGGCAGTACGTACATAAAATAAAACACGTACTGCTGGTCAAAGAGTTCCTTTATCTTTATTGCACTAAGGATTTTTATTCTTTTTCATACTAAGTCGGTATTTACATTTTGTACAATTTACGTAGAAAAACTACGAATATTGTAATATAATGTATATTAATATATAAAAAACCTAACAGCTAATAAATAATCAACTAATAAATGACAAATAAGTGCTATTATAATTAAAACTTATTAAAATAGGAATTATTTAATGTGCTGCACGCGGTGACGTAATTCGGAACGTACTTTCTCTTTTGTATTTTTTTCGCATTATTACCTGCATACGCTCGACGCGCTGATCTTGACCTTCTGTGACGCAGAAGGGTACTGACAATAGTTGAAAACAATTTTATTGTTAATACGTAGTTTTACAGTTATACTCTTGCTATTCCGGGGCCTTAGATTTGTAAGGAAATCAGCTGCTTATATCGAATCGATGTTATTACTAATAACCCTGTTAATTCGCCGCACTCGACTGCGCACCGATTGGATCTGAGAAGCTATGAACTAATAGGGTTAATAATAATGCACGTAAGCTTGAGTTTATATCAAATTAATTTGTAATATTGGAAAATCTGAAACATCTGATATTATGAGTGCTCACCATTATTTTAAATACATGTTTTTATTAAGGTATCAGAATAATTGAAACGTATATGTGCTTGTAATATTTGATGTCAACATTCTCGGCACGTTTTAGCTGAAAGAAAACCGATGTTTTGTGAAATTGATTCATAATTTCTTTACGTACGAACCGTAGTAATATACTATTCATTGTTTTATATATTATTCCCCTTCGAATTCTTCTGATAGTCTGTCATATTATGTCGATACATTTAGTCACATGAGCGTGCTAGGGATTTGGATCGGATAAATCTTTTCTCTATGCCATATTACTTTACTCATAATAATAAATAAAAAACTGCTATGTTTTTATCCAAGTTACTCTCGGGTAGTCCCCAGGATGTGTCATAAGTGCCAATTTTCTTTTTATGACAGTGTTAGATTTCAATACACCGAACATATTTATCGCCGACCTTACCATGTGATCGCAATTTGGGATTTGTAAAAATGTTTCCTCACAAACAATTCTAACTCTTCCCGCCTTTAATATAGAAGTTAAAACGGGTCGGATAAAGCAGGGATTTCCGTGCTTATTTCTGCAACTGTAGCTCATAGGGATATTGAGCTCTATACTTACAGGTTTAAGGTGGCATATGTTTTGTCACAGTATAATATATTCAGTTCACAAAATGAATTGCGAGTGTTAGTAACTCGGAGTGAGCCTGCGAACATATTCGCCGGGATCTGTTGCGTCGTTCCTCTCCTTTATTGGTTACGCAGTTCAACGAATTCCAATTCTGTCTGTAATTGACTTACGGTTTCATTTCGTTTGCCTGTGGTTATTTGGATTCTTGGGAGTTGTTTCCAGTTGTTTTATATGTCGTACGCGATTTATAATCGGACTATTAGCCTTATTACACGTGATCTTGGATATATTATTTGTGTCAGTAAAGTATTTTAGGTAAATAGTCGCTTAATCAAATAATTGTATGTACATTTTACGGTTTACTTATGCAATTTGCACACTTCCTGTTATCATACGAAGAATTAACCGAGCAACGAAATTCAGTTCACATTAAGTTGACTCGCAGTGAGCAGTAAGGTCTGGGTTTTCTTTGATTTCAGCTAAACCTTGGATTGGATGTGATGTTCTAAAAATTGTAAAAAAGTAATTTCTCTGAAAGCCGCTTGCGTAAGTTTGTTTGGGTGAAAAAACTTAAAACATTTGCAGAAATGCTGTGAATAATGAAATAAAAATCCATTGTGAGTTGTGCAACCTTCACTGGAAATGTTTGCATTCGATTATAATAACACATTTTGTCATAGCTGTGTGTGGATGTTTATAATTCAGTCTCACACAAGACTTTTCCCCTGTGGTGGGTGCCATGCAACCATACAAACCAACATACAAGGACAAATAGACAAGCAATCTGCAACAGAAATCTAAACTTATCATTTAGCTATATTTGTATGTCTATAGTGTTCAAAAGAGATTATTATATTTTGTTTTTAGCTGTTTGGTCGCGAAAAGAATACGGAACTCAGTGCATATTAGCCCGCTATGGTAACTGTTCTGCTACGCAGGTCGTCAATTTTATTTATCTATACAAAAAAAAAACAAATAAGGCAAAACATGAGTAGTGGAAGCGATTCTGCAGAGTACATGGAGAGTTCTACCTTTTAAACGTAAAATAAATTTAATTAAATTGGCCCGCTAAAGTTTGGACTGGCTAACGACGCAAGAAAGTTTCTCACTGGAATGAGACTTCAGCAATCATTACAGGTGTAATTAAAGTAATTTATGAACAACCAAAGCGAATGGGTTTTCGGATTTCTGCTCCACCTTGCTTCAAAAGTAGGGAGGGTCCGTGAATGGTACCTCGGGGAAATTGTCTAAAAGCAGAATCTACTAGTTCATCAATACAAGTCTATCTAAACAAGCACGTTGTAGAATTGTAGCATTAATTATTATTTTTTTGTTATGTAGTGTTAAAAAAATCCCTAATTATGTTAAGCGCCTACTTGCTCATAAACATATGTGAAAAAGTTTTTATTCTTTTTAAAAATAATAATTTATACATATAAAGGGCATTTTAAAATTTTTTGAATTTGCCGTATTATTTATTCCTCGTCAGTTTTATATTCAGATTAAGACGGGATTTTGTCTATTTCTTTTTATGGCTTATCTTTTTTGTACCGTCAACGTATATATACGTAAACTGCAACTAAGGAAAACCAACAAAAGAACCCACCCATATAATGTGACGATCTTCTTCGAAAATGTTGTACTTACGCTGTTATTTCTATAAACTTAGTGTCTTGAGCAAATTGATGCAGGAGCAATATTGTGTAAGTTGGAGTTACTTTTATTATCTTCAGTAAGCGCTTCCCGCCGCACGCCATTTATTTATCGACACGTTGAAAAATAGCATTTTCTATCTTGCGACGTCTTTTAGTGGTTTATCTTATATATAAAAAATATCTTCCTTATATTTTAAGATGAACACACAGTGTCTACGAGATGTTCAGACTTACTTGTAAGCATTTTTTTACATTTTAGAAATTAATGATCTCTTAAATTAACTCTTAATGTTTCCTTAAAAATTTCTAAACATTTAGATTCTAAAAATCGGTAAAATATATAATACATTGAAATTAAATGAAATAACTTTATTTTTAGTAGACCTTCGGGGGCGCTTACAAATTTTCATTTACATTTTTTCTTACACCACCACCGGATCGGAAGACGACCTTAACTGAGAAGCCTTTTTTGTCCGTATAATATATGTGTTTTTGTAACAATGTGTTTTTACACAGCAAAAAAGCTAGATCCAGTATCATTGACATTGACGAGTACGTAAGAGTACGTTGACGTCGTATTATGTATTATGTTCAGGCATAATTAACATTGTTGTTGCCAGATACTGAAAAATAAAAATTCAGTATCAAGGCTACACTCGCCTCACAGATGGTTTGCCAGTGGCGGGCAATTAGCGTTTTGAGGGCAAACGCCTCGGGCTCCGTGGTCGTGGATACCGAGAACTGCTGCCACTCAAAGGGCATCTTTGAGTGTTAGCGTTCTTCAGCTCGCTTTTGTATAAAGCACGTAAAATGTCGCTTTTTAGTTCAAAAATTCTGTAAGACGGCACTTTTGCTATGTTACGTGTCCTTGGTTACAATCTCATAACTAAGTCCAAAGGAAATGAAACACTACAACTTAAAATATCTTACATTCCGATGATTTAATTTACTTAGCTGAGATCAATTGAGCAATGGGATAAATCTCAATCACAAATCAATTTTTGCTAGAGACGAATTCAGTCTACTAATACTTTATGATTAAAGAAATATAAAATCTTTTCTTGTAAACGTACAAATGAAATAAAAAAAAAATTAAAATGCAATATTAAATTGCAACTTTATTGTATGCACCGATTTGAATAGAATAAGCTGGTTCTAAGTGAGCCGTTAAATTACGTATAAAATTTATTTACATTGCTTGATGGATTTGCGCAATTTGTTTACCGTTCAAACTTCGTGTTCAGATGCGTATAGCTTTTACGAATACGTAATTATCAGTTTGTTCAAAGATTTTGCAATGCGCTGTTTTCCTGATGTTCACTTCTGTCCTTGGCATACTTGTCATGCGTATTTGTGATATGTTACTTAATTATTCTAGTATTTTTATTTTGTATTTTTCTAGACGTATACCTAGTACTTATCAAAAGTTTAAAGCCTCAAGTCTATATTATATATACTGATGAATGTAATAATAGATCATTGAATGTAGGACAGAAATAAAACTATCTAATATGACTATCAAGTCTAATTGAATAATGTTTATGATGATTGTGAACTACGCGAAAGGTATCAGGTTCGATCCATATGCACGAGAAAATTGAAATAATTTATTCTATTGAATGTTTGTTCGTGTATTTGTCTTTGAGTGTGAAAGGCACTCACAACATAATATGGAGTTGTAGTACAGCCGTATGCGTAGAAAGTATCTACTATTATTATATTGTATAATCTTTGTTCGTGTTTCATTTGAAAAATCATATAAACTAAAAATATTCATTTGCTTTGTAACTTTATTCACAGTTCGACCAGTTAGTATACAAACATTATCTAGTAATTTTAATCATTACGATCTACTAGGAGTATGTTATTACCTACTGCCTTAAGTATTGTGTAACGACTTAACCATTATATGGGATTAATAAATAACGCAGCATTACTCAATCAAGTTAATACTTACAACTATACAATATAAAATTAAATGCAATGCTTCAAAATGCTGTAAGGATTATAATCAGATGCAGTTTCATTTATTAGTGATAATAAAAATAATAAAACTTGTCAGTTTTGCAAAAAGCAAGCCAACTTGTTGAATGGCAGGGATTGCTTAGTTATATAATTAAGGGGTCTAGGGTTCGAAACCGCCTCGGTTTCGAATTTTAGACCCCTCAATTCTCTGATATGTCAAAATTTGGTGCGTATTAGAAATTAATAATCTCTTCATATAACGATGAAGTCGAACATCGCCAGAAAACCAACGCGTCAGAATTCTCAAAGGCGTGTAAAATCTAACAATTCGCACTTGACCATCGCGGTAGAATATGGCATAAATATGTTTTACTCTGAACGGAAAACCGTCCTTAAAATAACGTGTTTCAAAATATTTCTTTTTGAGGTTACATCATTTAAAAGCAAAATTTAACAGCAGACAACTTCACTCTCACTTCACCTATTTCCTTTCATAACTTACCTGTCATAACAGCATAACGAAATAATTTACCTCAGTTTGTAGGCTGGAACCTAAATTACTAAGTAACATCTGGACATTTTTGCGAAGCGGCAGACGAATGAGCAATTTGCCGTCTCATCGCCGGCGTAATGTCGCAAATGGAGGCCTCTTGCGACATGCCTCGCGTTTAAGCCACGCGCAAAATCCTCTCTCAAATTACTAGGTTTAATAGGAAGGTAACGTTGAACCATTATAATTTTATTGTGAGGTTTATGTTTCTTACATACGTGTATGGAAGTACATAATACGCGCTGCTTTCCATATTGCTTGAAAAGAATACGCGCCGTCATCAACCCATTACTGTCCCAATGCTGGGCACGGGTCTTTTCTCAGAATCAGAGAGTTTTAGGGCATAGTCCACCGCGCTGTCCAAGTGCGAATTGGTACACTTAACAAACTTTTAACACTTAAAGAACTCTTTTTTTCTCACGATGATGTTTTCCTTCACCGTAAAGATAATTAAATTCTAATACGCACATAATTTTAGAAAAAAACAGTGGTGCGTGGATTCGAACCTCGGCCCTCGATTGAGAGGCCGAGTTTCAACCATTAGGCTATCATTT
>DWNE01005368.1:0-14053 GCA_018249875.1 Cecropterus toxeus | reverse complement strand
GTATACCTTTACCACACTCTTCAGACGGGAGCACAGTAACGCTCAACAGTTCCTGCGCGAGGTGGAAGGGGGTGGTTGCCGGTTCACTTATATATGAGGCGACCATCTCAGTCCTCGGGAGTATCAACGCATCTGTGGTTGACTTCGTATAGATCCCCTGTTTTATATAAAGTTGCTTACAAATGTCCATGGGCGGCACTAACCACTTACCATCAGGTGGGCTGCTTGCTCGTTTGCTACTTCATGTTTATAAAAAAAGGTCTATTTACCAACTTTAATTTGATACCCATATTGTCCTTTGCCCTTTTTTCTCTATTTCCAGGCGCCATTTTTAAAAATTACATAGCCTATTGCACTCTGCAAATTGAGATGATTCCAATATGTCATACGTCACAATCCGTCAAGCTGTTTGGGTTGTAGCGCGTGCCAAAGAAATAGGACTTACATACAAACAAACATACAGGCGATCTTTGACGACCCGCGTGGTGGAGCTGTCACAATACCGGTCTGACGCGCAGTGGGTCCCGGGTTTGATTCCCGGCCAGACAGAAATATGAATGATGAATTTAAATTTCTGTTCTGGATCTGGGTGTTTGTGTATTCGTCTTTGTGTGTCCATGGCACCCAGGACACAGGAAAAAATTCTAGTGTGGGGCTATGAGTGTAGAAAGCGTGTTTTTTTATACATACAAACATACGCTCGAAAACATTACCCTCCTTCTGACGCAGTCGAGAAAAAAAAATAAACAAACCTAACCAGCTCTGGTTAAAAGGTTCAGCCTAAATAATTTCTTCATTACGTTCCAATCACCACGGCCACACGCAATTCTATAAATTAACTTAGAAGTGACAATAATTACGGCATACTGAGATAAAGGTGATGTACATTAAGCGAGGCGCTCTGGTTATCAGAGTTAAGGTGGATGCACACTGGATCAGGAAAATAGAGAAAACTGTTTGATTTTACAACAACATTTTGTTTAAACTAGTATCATTAACGCAACGACAATATAGTGCTATAGTCATGTTTTTCGAGAGTATGTAAGTATGGATGGATGGATGTAACTATGTATGTTTGTATGTATTTCCTGTTCTTTGGCACGCATTACAGTCCAAACGGCTTGACGGATTGAAATAACATATCATTAGAATCATTTCAGTCCGCAAAATAACATAGGATATATAATCTATACTAATATACTAATAATATTATAGAACAGTAGAGTTTGTTAGGTTGAACGGGCTAATCTTATGAACTACTGGTTCGAATTGAAAAAATATTTTTGTGTTGAATAATAAATTTATCGTGGAAGACTTTAGGCTATATAAAATGACGTTATGTTTTTTCGTTTTTAATTGATTGTTGTCTTATAAACGCGGGCGAAACTGCGTGGCACTGCTAGTTAATAATAAAAGGCACCTGTATATAAGTAAATTCTTCATATAGATATACACTAATACTAACAAATTGTTATAGAAGAATTTACCATTAGTAGGTGTGTCACTGCCTGCAGCAAGTTTAAATACAAATATTTTCAACCGACTTCCCAAAGGTATATTATATATTTGTCACGTATTTTTTTTTTTTTAATTTTCTTTTCAGACTTTTCATTAATGACTACAGCACTAATGATAATATGTGTTATTAGTTTAAGCAATTGAGTTGTTATTTCACATTTGGTGGTAGAAACAGTGTAGTTCGACCGGGGCGGTACCACCACCACACTTATTTCTAACGCGATGCCACCGCCACACTTATTTCTAGCGTGATGCCACCGCCACACTTATTTCTAGCGTGATACCACCGCCACACTTATTTCTGGCGTGAAGCAGTTTTTGCGTTTCATTGGAAGGGTGTGGTTGCCGGCTCACTTACATAGAAGACGACCATCTCAGTACTCGGGAATAGCAACGTCTCTCTATCTCTCAATCTGTGATCGACTTCAGATAGAACCCTTGTTCTATATGAAGTTATCTACAGTGGTCCATGGGCGGCAGTAACCACTTACCATCAGGTGGACTGCATGCTCATTTGCTACTGCAATTTGTTAAAAAAAAAGATTTATGATAATATATTTATATAATTTAGAAGCAATATTAATCAAAAGCTAAGTGTGTGTCCACACTAAGGTATGAGCGGCGTCAAAAGATTGTGTCTTAGGTGTTAATAGCGGTCGATATCAAAGAATTCTTTGTTTTATATTGTTGTTTATTGGTCAAGCCCGAAACATCAAAGTTGGAGTGACTCAAGGTTTTACGAGTATGTTATGGGAATAGCGAATGGGTTCCATTGAGAAGCATAACGACCTGCGTGACGAAGCATCGCCATACCAGTCTGACACGCTGTGGTACCGGGTTCGATCCCTGGCCAGACATCTGAATGATTAGAATAGATTTTTTTTATTATCAGACTGAAGTAGTAACCAAGCATGCAGAGTTTACCAGGTGGTAGAACCAGTGTAGTTCAACCGGGGAGGTCCCACCGCCACACCTATTTCTAGCGTGAAGCAATCCTTGCGTGAAGTGGAAGGGTGTGGTTGCCGGCTCACTTGTATTTGAGGCGAACATCCAAATCCTCGCGAGTAGCAACGCATTTATGATCGACTACAGATAGAACGTCGGTTCTATATGAAGTAGCTTACAGGTGTCCATGGACGGCAGTAACCCTTTAAGGTAAATGCTCACCGACAAAAAGGACTCCGGACTCCGGTTGTGTTCCGTTGGAGAGCCCAGAGTCCTCACACAACGTTGAGAACGGCCGCGCTCAGAGGATTCCGGTTGTGTTGGAGAGCCCGTATTCCTCCACGCAGTGCTGAGGACGGCCACCGGGGGATTTCAGTGCGGTAAAAATCCCACATAAACCGGCGTTGCTCCCACAGTTGGGTACGTTTTGAAGGTTCCTCCCTTATTATAAAAGAAAAGGCTCCAGTTACAAAAAATATGTATTGTTAGGTCCGTGACGTATTTCCTGACAGTAGATGTTATTTTTCAAGTGGGTGACGTTTGTTGTTTATACATAAAAGCTGCTGCGAGCTCAGTTTTTGGGTGATATTTCATCGAGTTCGCTTGCCAAGGCAACCTCTGTTCGTTTAAATGGCCAAACTGCTTTTTTGCCTATTAAACTTGAGTGTAAACAATAAGTACAAAAGGGCCATATGACTTGTTTTTTTTATTTTCCACTTCTGATTCTGATTCCTAAAAATGTATACTCTACATACAACCGCGTAATAAAAAATTGCATTGATTCGAGTATCGGAAAAAACAGCTGTTTTCTTTAAATCTCGTAAGCTCAGGTAAATTGGTTGGAATAACTGGGTACCGTAATGGAAGAACTTTAGTTTGAATACTTCTGGGTACACATTTTGTTTTTTCTTAGCAGACTGAAAAAGCAAACGAGCCACGTTCACCTGATGGTAGGTGGTCACTGCCGCTCCCTGGAGTTCCGGAATCAGAATAGGGCTATGATGTCCCCTGCCTATCGTATGAGGCGACTAAAAGGGACTTCCGGGGTTGCGGGCGGCCATAGTGGGAGCTCGAACCGTCCAGCCAGGCGACCCCGGGAAGGACGGCAGTATGTGTGGTCACATACCGCCGTAAAGACCAGACGGTGCGGTGGGCCTAGCCGCTTACCTGGGTGGAGCCCCATACGCGCTCAGAGGACTCCAGTTGCGTTCCTTTGGAGATCCCGGAATCCTCTTTGCAGCGCTGTAGACGGCCACCGGCACCGGGGGGGTTTTAGTGCGGTAAAAATCCCACATAACCTGGCGTCGCTCCCACGGGTACTGATGCGTTGCTACTCCCGAGGACTAGGATGATCGCGTTCTGTTTATAAAATTTGTTATAGCGGCAAGAGTAATATATCATCTGTGATCATTTCAATTGTCTAGCTATCACGGTCCATGAGTTACAGCCTAGTGACGAACAGACGAACAAAACGACAGACGGATAGACAGACGGCTAAGTTTTAGTAATAGGGTTCCGTTTTCAACCTTTGGGCACGGAACCCTAAAATACACCAGGTGGTAGAACCTAAGTAGTTCGACCGGGGAAGTACCACCGCCACACCTATTTCTAGCGTGAAGCAGTTCTTGCGTGAGGTGGAAGAGTGTACATATATGCCGGCTCACTTTTATATGAGGCGACCATCTCAGTCCTCGGAAATAGCAACGCATATGTGATAGACTTCATATAGAACCCTTGTTCTATATGAAGTTGCTTACAAACGTTTGCTAATTCATATTTATAAAAATATAAAAAAATAAAAACCCTCCTATTTTTGTCTGCCTGATCCGGTCTATTAACTATCTGATTTATCACTAATACCATCACGAAAACGAATTGTTAGGAATCAATCCGGTATTTATTCGCTATCATTCTAGTTATTCTTTAGCATGTCGGTGCAAAATGACCTAGATATTTGACCCCAACCAACCTATTTAACCTAATTATTGCCAACCTGTCGTGACAAGGAAACGTCAGGTGAACAGCGTATAAATATAATTTTATCGTGTTATCTCTCGTCCATTATATTAATTTGAGTAGTTTGTATGTATGTTGATGAAATGTAGTATTTACTTTAAAAGTAGGTACCATCACGAATCTAATCGTTCAAAATCAATTAATTTAATTATGCATTCAATTAATTCAAATTTCGTTGTATTCTAGAGCATTACTAACGTATTATAATTATTTACCTGTGTAAATTGAAGGTTTGAAGGTGGTAGAACCCAGCAGTATGAGCAGCAGGTATGAGCAGTGATAGCCTAATAGTTGAAACTCGGCCTCTCAATCGAGGACCCGGGGTTCGAATCCCAGGCCACTGATTTTCTTATGTGCGTATTAGAATTTAATTATCACTGCTTTACGCACCTGCACATCTGACAGTTCTCATAAAAAAAAGAGTTCTCAAAGGTGTGTGAAGTCTACCAATTCACACTTGGCCAGCGCGGTGGACTATGGCTTGAAACTCTCTCACTCTGAGCGAAGACCCGTGCCCAGCAGTGGGACAATAATGGGTTGACGAGAACCCACTGTGATTTGACTCCGGAAGCACCACCTCCACACTTATTTCGTACTAATAACAGCAGTGTTATGCTGTGTTCCAGTCGGAAGGATGTGGTGAGGGAGATATACTTACCCGAGACGTTCCAGCTCCTCAGGGGGTGGCATCGCATCCGTGGGCAACCACGGGTAAGACTGATCTTATGTGGGGTTGATTATAGGTGTCCATGCGGCAGTTATCATTTACAATCAGGCGAAGTGCACGCTCGTTTTTGATCATTTTTTACCTGTAATTTTTAAAGGCTTTTTAAATTAATCAATTTCCTGTTATATTGAATCATTAAATATTTTAAGAGTGAAGAGTTTATAAATTTTCGTTGGTTGAAAGCACAACAATAGCGGCTCTCACTCTGCAAAGCGCTTTCAATTTCATTCGGAATTCGCAATGTCCCCAGTATTAGGTAATTACACAGATAGATGAAACGAATAGACTCCTAACACATACTAGTATTACATTCGTAACATTTTGTGAAGTGAATACTTTTTTAAGTGCGTTGGGAATTTTTTGAGATAGCGAAACAAATTAAACTCGCGACACCGTTTCGGAAACCGACACATTTGTATATAAGTATGTACATAAATTGTATATGTACAGTACATTATTGCTCTTTTAAAATGATTAGACTACAGAAAATTTAAAGATATTTTAACAAAATATTTCCAATAAACATATAAATAACACCCCTGTTTAGGATCTTGCTTGGGTGTCAATGTAATTTTACATCCAACAACCTGACGGTAAGTTGCCACTGCCGCCCATGGACATCTACAAGCAACTTTATACAGAACAGGGGTTCTATCTGTAGTCGATCACAGATGCATTTCTGCTTACGAGTACTAGGATGGTCGCCTCACAAGATAGTGCTGTTTATCTTATCCATGTCATTTGTTCGGGCGAATTCGCACGTTTATTCGTATGGGAAAATATCACCTATTAGCAGTCTATTTTCGTTCTTGATCTCTGAGTGAACGTCATTACATCTCCAAGGCTTTCTTTGTATTAAAGATATTTTTATGACGTAACGCGTCACACGGA
The DNA here is from genome assembly GCA_018249875.1 of Cecropterus toxeus. Taxonomy (NCBI): domain Eukaryota; kingdom Metazoa; phylum Arthropoda; class Insecta; order Lepidoptera; family Hesperiidae; genus Cecropterus; species Cecropterus toxeus. Next base: position 7,956 of record DWNE01005368.1, on the reverse strand, counting down.
TGTTGCGGATTGTGGATTACATTAATTATAATCATTAATACCATCAACATACTTAATAGTCTTTTAAATAAAACTCCTTCATAAAAGACATACTTAAAAAAGTCTCAGTTGACGTCATTTCAGTCTTCAGTTGTACGTACTATCAGTATTCAACTGATAATTTGAAAGAGTAGGCTTTCTACACTCATATCCCCTCACTACAATTTTCTCTTGTGTCGTGTGTGCCATGGTCACACACAAATACCCAGACCCAGAGCAAAAATGTAGATTCATCATTCAGATATCTGTCTGGCGACCGCTGGCTGGCTGGTAGTGTAACCACTCCGCTACGCGGGTAGTTTGGGTTAGACAATAAATAATGAAATTTAATTTATTATAATTTAATTTCAAAACAGTGTTTAATTTTTATTGTGTTTGTAGGAATTTCCGTGCATTTACAATGATTTGCTTAAGAAAAGAAGTAGTAGTAAGTTCGGTTTAAAGTATGTAATTATATTTTTTCCAGATTCCTTTAGTAAATTAATTACGTTTGAAAAATGCATCCATTTATACATACATTCATGTTAAGCCAATATAAAGTGTATGAAAAGGGCTTTCATCCAAATAATTTAAAAAGTGAAAAAATATGACCCTATTTTCAATTCTCATTTCAAGTTAACGTTAAACTTAATTATACCTTCACAACTTACGGTAGTCGGGGTTCAGTACTTACCGAAGTACCCACTTGACCCCGACTGACTTACGCGAACTTGACTGTATACAATACTTAGCTAAGTATATAGTTTAAGGTTCTATCCAACAAACAGCGAATTGAACGCGTGGTGAGAGCGAGCCTCGGAGGGATGTGACTAGATGAGATGTGCGACTAAGGATTTTTTTACCTGCGTTAGTAGTTGGACGACGTTGTTTTCGGACATATGTATATATGCCTATATCTTTGGCACGTTCTAAGGGCCTAACGGTTTGGCGGATATGAATATATGAGGTGTTTGATTCGTCCCAATTGCATCGGTGTATATAAATATGGCGCTTGGGAATCGGAAATAAAAGGGATATGGAGGATTTTTAAATGTAACAATAGAGATAGAAAGCTAGTAAATATACCTATATCGCAACATTTTTAACGTTGTATAAAACTAGTAAAAAGCATTAAATTAAATAAATTATTAAAAATAGCTAAATCAGTCGGGTTTATCAAAAAACTGGAATAAGAATAACGAGTAGTATATTTATTAGCCATATTCTTAGTACCTAACTATCTGTTGTCTGATGTTTGTGAATGTGTAATGTACGCATATACCGGAAAAACGCTATTCTGAAAGAACTCTAAACGGGGCTTTCAGCGATAGCGTTTCGCCACGCGCTCGAACCCGCTGTCTGTTCAACGGAACCTTTAGTACGCCTTTTGTTGACACTAGAAAGCTGTGGAGACACGAGCTAAACGTTATTGTATGGTAATTGTTATCAGGTTAGGGCGCCACGTTACCGCAGCACTTACCGCGTTAAACGCTAAAATACGAATTTGTTACATAATATTAGAGATGGATTTCTCTGTTAAACGCTGAAATTTTAGCGTTTACTTTGATTTGTTTCTTTATGCCGATTATAGTAATTCAAGGCTCGATGGTATTTCTATATTGCAAAATATGGCTAGCTTCGTCAGTTATTTTTTAAATATTTTAATCCGGATAGCTAAATTGAATACTTTGTAAAGTTTAAGTTTATCGATTCCAAGAGTATGATTGAAACAAAGCGATGTAACTTTACTACAAAATATGTAAATGAAACGAAAGGAAAAGTACATTCAGAACAGGAAAGAATAAGTGTATACGTACGAAAATATTGTATATACACGGAGGTTCGAATACGATTATATTTTGACATATATATAATAATTATTATTATAATATATTTTTTTCATTCAGTTTTATACAATCAGTTTTACCTTAATCTGAAGTCGCGAAAAAAAAAACTATATGACAGATTCACATTAGTTTCAGATGGATTGGCATTTTGTATGGTGTTCTGTGGTTAAGCGTTGGAGACACTTAAACACAGAACACCATACGAAATATCAATCTATTTGAAAGCAATGTGAATCTGCCATACATATTTTTTCACGTCGCATTCGTCACAACAATCATCATAATTCGGTTCATAAACATAATAATCTTCATTGTCTCCGACGTGATTGAGTTTCGAACAATGCGATATGTTTTTGTTCTTATTATCATTGTTCTATTTCTTTTGATTTACTCAATCATGGTTTAATCTCTTTACAGTATTTTTGTCATGTTTCGTATGTGAATCTGGTAAAATAATACCATCAAAATTGATTCACGTATAGGAATTTAAACTCTACTCTGCAACATTATAGAGTGTTTTGGCAAATACAGAGTTGAGTTGAGACACGTCTCGGCAATTCTGCGAATTGGAGCATGTCAGATCTATCAAGTAGCTTTGGACTGTTTTGAATGCATGAGGTCTAATCCGATATTGCATCAGTTGGCTCGCTGTAATACGATCTAGTATTAAATTTATCATCGAGATTCTTCGTAGATTTCATTTCAGTGTTACTGGTTTTACGTAACATTGGTGAATATACGTTTCAACATATTTAAATGGCAAGAAAACTCGTAGATGTAAGCATAGATGTATCGTAAATTGTTCTTAATAATCCCACAGAAAGAAGAGATGAAAGCGACGAATCATTATACGAGTCGGCGGATTGTCATAGTGACGCCATCTCCGCGAGCGACGATGCCCTACCTCGTCTAGGTAAAACCCCAACAATAAGCAAAGAATCTCTCAAGCTAGCCGTAACTGACGAAGAAGCTGACCTTCTGAGAAATAAAAAGGGTCACAGAAAAACCATGTCGCTATCTAATCCATTAGAAATGGTCAGGAGTTTGGGTGACGACTGGTTCGACTCAAAGAAAGATCTAGAAAAGCACAGCGATAAAAAGAAGTCCAGGGAGAGCCTCTGGAGTGAAGAGGATAGAGATTCGATCCATGGTTCAACTTTGAAACTAGATCAAATCAGAAAAAATAGTAAAAAAGATGACAAAAATCTCTCTGAAAGCAGAAAGAGTAGTACCGCTGACGCTCCGAAAAGAAAAAGTAGTAAGGGTTCATCAGTGAGTGCCTTGAACTTTTTAAGGCGAAAGAAGACCCCCACGTCGATGAAAGCAGTTGAAGCCGTGGTGGAGGTTGTTGACAGGCTCATCAGCGCCGACGAGATATTGAAACACACGAAGTTCTTTCTAGAAGAGGAGAAGCGACACGCGGCGATTTGCAACAAACCACCAGCCGAGACGGATTCCGAGGAGGATGTTCCAAATCCTAAACTTATCGGGGAACACCGTCGAAGGTTGAGTCGACAGACATCCAGAAGCAAGAGTAAGGTTAGAGGGAAGAGTCAGACGGTCAAAGTGAATACGTTGCGTAAGTCTCACAGCGGGACATTGAAGAAAGCTAAGAAGAAGGGAACCAAGACACCCTTAGCTGGAAGAAGTAGACAGGCGAGCATCGTGGAACCGAGTCCGATGGTCAAGAAGAAGAATTCGGACGCGTTCAAGCAGAACTCTTGGCTCTTCAGCAGTTCGAGAGGTGAGTTTCAATATTCATGTTCTTTCATTCACAAGACATAACGATATTATGTGCCTAATACCTGACACTAGCTCATGTTGACAAGTCATGGTAAGTAATACATGAGATTTGTTCAGATATAATTATAGTTAGATATGTGAAGATTTGGGTTAAGTAAGTAACGCAGAGAGAGGTGAAACAACTATTTTTATTACCTTCATGTATTTTCTATGTCGTAAGTATAAAAAGCACTTTGCTATATAGCAAAAAGAAAATATATCTTTGTATCAGAGCATACATATAGTCGTTAGAGGAAAATCCGTCGCAACATAAAGCATGATAATGACTTCCGTAAGAAACATTCTGCCCTTCGGCATGAGATCATTTCACGTGGAACTTAGTTGCTCATGTTCTTGGAGTAAAATACTATTTATTTGTCACCTAATGACAACCTATTGAAGTGAAAAATTCTTTAGGCGCGTTGAGCACTACTTAGGTGAACAAAGATCATGGAATTCCGTCATCGTCACCGAATGCTGATCATAAGATATATGTAGGTATACTGCGTATGTATACATAGATTGATATACCTTCGTGCGTTACTTTTTTAAGTTCTCACCTCTATGGGCAATCCTCATGACTGCCTTGTTTAAGTCATAAGTAGCATGTTAAAAGTAACTACTATCTTACCAAGTACTACTTTAAAAAATGATCGACGTGCATAACCAAGTTAAACATTTCAAGGTAGAATAATCCGTGATTTGACTACAAGGATACTACCGTTAAAATTTTTCTTCCGTATTCCAGAACTTGACGCTTCTGTTTAGTTTTCAAGGTTTTAAAATCCTCAACAAGTTCAAGCATTATATTATCCTCATATCTTGATATATGTACTTCATAAATTTAATCTTAAGGCACAGTAATACATCTGTGATCGACTTTAAGTAAATTCGTTTCCTTAAGACTTTTTTGCATATTCTTTTTTTTTTATTTGATAAAGAAACAGACTTGCACGCAGTCCACGGGATGGGAACTGGTTACTACCGTTCACGGACATCTGAAAGCAACTTAATATGGAAGAAGGGTTCTATCTGAACTTAATAATAGATGTGTTGCTACTCCCGGGGTCTAAGATGGTCGCCTCATATGAATGTGAGCCGGTAACCACACTCTTCCACCGAAAGGCCAGAACTGCTTAGTGGTACTTCTCGGTGAACTACATCGGTTTTATCGCCTGGTAAATTTCTAATATTTATGGAAGTTAATAAGTGAAACCATACTCATTTGTCACTTGTATTAAATGTAAAAACAAATTGTCCAATGGCAAGATGACGTACCCCATGTAGAATGCCGATTCAACGTGTGTGTCCCGAGCAAGGCCAGCTGGTCACACTGAGGTCACAGTTTGATAGATATGAGACCATTCAATAGTTGTTATTATTAATGTGTGCAGCGAGATGTAGATAGACGTACATAGATGTGGCTACATTTGTTGCAAGACAAATGATGAGGGAAAATGTCGTGAGAATATCCTGAATGGCTACATTGTCTTGTTTCCGTAATGGTCAATTAAAGTCAATGTTAACCCATCGCTGGGCTTGGTCCTCCTGTGAAAAAATGAGGGTTTGGGCTCTCAGTCAGTTGCGGTGGCCAAAATGCATATCGCAATGTAACAAAAAAATGGCCTGATGCGAATTTTGTATTTTCTAAAATCATAAAATTATGTTGGCTTTATCGGTTTCTAAAAAAGTACGGGTGTGAAAAATTATTTATTTTCCTTTTCAAAGCACGAATTCGTTACTTCCTTATTCCCTAAACTACGTTATTGAGAACTGTTTCATGTATAAAACACGAATGTGCAAAATTTTGAGTACGAAACGTTTAGTAGTCCCTGCGCAAATATGAATATATTTGAAACTCACGCAGATAGGTACCTTTACATGGCATAGATTTGTTTTTGATTAAATTTCACGAATCACGTTATGTTACCATATTTCAAAAGTATCTATCACTGTTTCTATTATTTCTATGGAATTCACAGAAGTATCTATGTTTTATTTCATAGTTTACGTTTACGTGAAACTTGCTTGTTAGCGCCGAAGTGGTCTAGTTTATATTGAATCGTGTTTAAGATAAATTCATTTCGACGAATCAAAGCATCGTTAATGTTCCAAGAAGTTAGCAGAAGTATCTGTTTTATAGTTCTCGTGTCACTTATAAGTTGCTCGAGACAAAGATTTATCTCTGCAGGAAATCGTACTAATGAATCCACTAGATGTGATATTGGCCAACTCTTCAATTTATCTTGTAACGACGCATAAGCCTTGAATTGTCATGAGACTTGATCGATCGTTGCGTACGTAACTGTTTGTTAATTATTGTCGGTGTTAAATTTTGTTTGATTGGCAGCGGACAAACGATAGAACCAGAGTTTAAAGATCCCTTGGGAAGTGGCATTGTAAATAATTAACTTACCGCAGCTTGAAATCTTCAAATGAAGGCCTCTTATCGCGCATTATCGCGCGATTCACTTGAGGTTCTTTTACAGAATGGAAATAATCAATTTCATCTATATCAAATATTTTCATGTGTAAGGCTGGCAGGCAGTGTTATCCCTATACTATACATTTAACTTTTATCAGAAAACGTGCTATTTGTCGAGGATAATCTTCGAAACATTAAACACTGTCAGCTTATAAATTCCCTTAATTTTTTAAAGTCGATTAGCCACTGAAATTTCGACGTCGTTCGTTGTCAACCTCTTAAGCACTGGTTTTGTGCACGGGTCTTTTTTCAGTTCGAGTCAAATTAAAGCCGTAGTACGTCATCTAAAAGCTCATCATGGAATTTATCACTTCCTTTATATTCTTAACTCCTGCCGTTTCTATAGTAAATGAATATAGCAATTTAATTTTATTCTTCTTAATTACTTTATCTTCCATTATCAGTTGTTTTTAATTCTTCTTAAACTCTCTCGCCGTCATTCGCCGATGATGTGACAAGCAATATGTTCTGTCGATTATTATTATTGGGTGTGTGCCTCGAGTAACGGTCACATCGCATAGTTGTTTTTGTGAGGCGACAATTTTATTGTTATATGTCCCTGTTTTGTGGACGTCTTGGTCAACTTTCGCGTGCTGTTCATTTTCTCCTTGTACGAGATAAATGGCCAATGGATAATCTATACTTCTGTACTAATATTATAAAGCAGTAGAGTTTGTTTGGTTGATCGCACTAATCTCAGGAACTACTCAAATTGAAAAATATTTTTGCGTTGAATAGTAAATTTATCGTGGAAGGCTTTAGGCTATATAACATCACGCTATGTTTGTTTGTTTTTTGATAGATTTTTCTCTAATAAACGCGGGTGAGTCTGCGTGGCACAGCTAGTATTATATAAATTAAATTAACAAAACCAAACATTCATGGTGTACCTTACTTCTCTATAACGTAAAATTTATTTAATTGGTCGTCAATTCATTGTTCCAATGCTGGGTACGGGTCATCACTCAGAATGAGAGTTTTGTGTCATAGTGGACCATGACAAAAATCAATGACCAGAACCGATTTGCACTTGGAATGCGCGGTGGATCGCGCTCTCCAGGTGCGAATTAGAACACTGGAACATACGTTTGTGAAAATTTTGTTTTTTCAGAACTTTCAGGTGTGTAGGTTTCACGATGTTTTCTTCATCGTAAATCAGTGATATTCAATTTAAAAGACCCATATAATCTGAGAAAAATAGTGGTGCGTGCCAAGGATTAGAATCTTGGACCCTCGATTGAGAGGCCGAATTTCAACCGGCGAGTTTTTACACCTCTGCTGCACAATTCTTGCATTTGTGAAAACAATGAATGTAAAACATAGTGTTAACATCGTCAAATGACTATGTCAAAAACAGGTTATTGCTTTAAAATGTCTCGTTGGCAATTAAAACTGCACAGGGTGTGTAACAAATTACTGTAAAATTAATTCACAGACAAAAACATCTGCAAGCTTTGTATAACACAAATTGCTTTTGAATTGTGCGTTGTTGAATATAAAATTTAATACGCTAAAACTGAGAATTATTCAAGTGACACTTTGTTGTATATCAAATAATAGTTATTAATAATTCACATACTAGTCCAACTGTTATTGGAGTACCGTCGATTTTGACTGCGATGGACAACTAGAAATATGATTTTGCCATTATATATGGGGTATAGGATTTATTACAGCATATTTCTTAGCTGATGATACTTCATTCGTTTTTAAGTAGACTACAATCTCTATAGACGAAATACCCAAAAGTAAATAGTCCCGAAGTCGGCGCTCAACCTATTTTGTTAGATTACAACGACGAATCTATGTTCTACAAGTATATGA
>DWNE01005367.1:0-14054 GCA_018249875.1 Cecropterus toxeus | reverse complement strand
CGTCTCGCGGCGGCGCGCGTCCGCAGCCCCCAGCCGCAGCCGCTCCGCCACGCCGCGCTCCACCGACTGGAACAAAACACGACGGTTTTAGCACAGTATAGATAACATACAGTAGTCCGACTCAGGCGTGTCCTTGAAATGTATACCTACCGTTAAACAGGGCACAATGGTTGTCACCAAACAAAAATGAAATTATTACTTACTAGCTGAAGTAGTAGTGCTTCGCTGCATGACAAAATAAAGAGGTTTTATGACCTTGGTTTGGATGATCATGAAATAGGGATGAGGGTATCATATATGCCATCGAAAGTTTGCTATTACTTAACGTTGGCCTTTTATTTAAAATGGAAATATGAAAGTCGACATCTTTAAATAGCGAAAAATATCGAAACCAAAATTAGCCAAAATTAGACTGACCAGTTAAATAAGCTACTTCAATCCAAAATTTCATGTAAATCGGACCAGTGGTTCTTGCGCAATTAAGTAATTTGAGTATAGGATTTTATTACTTTAAAAGAAAAAAATATAAATGTATTTATTATCTATTTGATAAACTCATCATAAAACCTTATAAATTTTTAATAGAAAAAAATGCACCCTTGCAACTTGATTTAAAACATTTATTATTATTTTTAATTATCACGGCCGGCGCTCGGCGGCCATATGTTTCGGAACACAAAGCAACGAAGTGTCACGATGCTTTGCGTTCCGAAACATACTCAACGGCAACAATTAAACAACTACAATTCGGCCATTTGCATGGAGTCGGACTACTGTATGTTATCTATATTGTGATACAGGTACGCGCACCGCAAATACGATGCACACGATCACGACATGTCTTTGTGAACCTTATCCCGTCGAAATGTTTCTCATAAAATAACAATAATCTTAGAATCCTGCAAAGCTAAATTTTGCTATTAAATCCTGTCAAAATACTATGAATTCCATATAAACTTAAAATTTCGTATCTCAAAAGTAAACCTACTCATGTCATATCAATTTATTTCTCTTAGTTTGGTTAATAAACATCAATAGGTCCTAATGATTTTGACATTATTCCATTTAACACAAAAAATACTTTAAAAAAATAAACTTATTAACCTAACTATAAATAAAATGATGATAATTATTTCAGATAGTTTTGCCAGCGGGACAGGTAGAGATCACAACGACAGGCCACTTCGAGGACTTCGAGGATGCTGCGCTAATTCCTCGCGAAGATATCGATAAGATCAACGAAGTCATCCTGGTAAAAAGACTCCATACCAGATATTGAATCAATAAAACAAACTTAAATAGAAATAAAGTAAACATAAGTCAGAAGATTATATCGTTTTCAATATTTTTTCAATCTGAACAGATTGAAAATATATTGAACAGGTCTTGAATAGAACCACTGCTCTTTTCCTACGGATGTCATGATAGGCGATAAGGAAAAAAATCCAAGAGACGAGCAAAAGCATCTTCCTATATACCAGGACAGGAAGATGCTTCGGCCCGACTCCACAGTCCGATGCCGATCCGATTATAAATCAAAAGTCGGTCTCGATTGGTTATTTGCAGAAAGTGGGCGACATGAAGCTGAGCATGATGCGCAAACAGATGGATTTCCGCAAGGGCATCCTCGCCAAGGAGTGGGAGCACGCGCAGATGCGCATGAAGCTGCGCCACATGGAGCAAGAACTGCAGTCTTACCGTCGCCTCAAAGTAAGCAACGTCAGCTGATAATGAAAGCAGGCTATATAAACTTATGTCTAATGTCAACAGTCAATGACTCTAACCATAAACGTAACTGACATAGTCACATGGTGTTAAGCCAAATTATTAAACAATATATTAATTTAGACAGGAAGTAATGATTCATCATGAAAGATTCCGTTAAATAACCCTATTGTATCTAAAGTTTTATCTGCCAGGTACCAAAAGAATTGCAATATTATCTCAAGAATAAGGAACTGGGCTACACGGACGAGATGGATTTTGTGCGTCTGGAGAAGGAGATGGAGGCCTCCAAGGTATCTGTCAACAAGATCCTCACGGAGCAGATCCGCAGGGTGGAAGAGTTGGAGCTGAAGATTAACGCGCTAGAAGCTCAGGCCTCGAAACTGGAGCAGTTGATCATCAGTCTAAACGTGAAGGTTTCTGAGAAGAGGTTAAACGAAGACCCACTGGAGCCTATTCGAATTCGGAGGGTCTTTAAGAAGAGAATGGAGACGCTGGTCTGCCGTAGTCAGTTAATCCGAGAAGTTCAGTCTAACCACACTACCATCGTCCTGTTACAGACCGAACTGGAACTCCTACGCTTGAAGACGTACCCGACACTTGCCAGCTATCGAACCCTATAGGAGTACACGACAATTTTATAAAATTGAATGTCGTAGATAATATGATAAGACTGTTAATTTTAATTTTATTTACGCGTACATATATAAGAAATTCTGGCATATATGCCTAAATATGCAAAGGATACCCTATTTTTAAATAATATATAGAAAAAAAGTATGTATGTTGTAGTAAAACCAATATCACTTGTCAATGTATGTAACATTACACATTTATGCGATTCTAGGATATACTTTTATGTAGTAGAATGCTAAGTACAGTCGCGAATATATACTAGTATGAAACTGTTTTCGAGTGTCCCTGTAGAATATGGGAGTGATTGTTATTCTTATGAATAAAGATTGATTTAAGTTCCTTTCGCATATTCATTCAGTTAATTCCTCCTTTTTACTTATCCTTCAGTATCTGCAAGTAAAACAATTCTAGGTAATATTCAGTAATTTTATTCATTACAAATAAACATCCAATTACAAAAACATTTACTATAAACATTTTAAATTTCAGTTTTCAAGTATACATGAGTAACATATTACGCACTATTACAAATCATAAAGTTATTTGTCACGGATGAGGTAATTATATTAAAAATCAGCAGAAATTATTATCGGTATTAGTACAAAAGTTTTACTAAACCATATTTAAAGTATCAATTGAGCAGCGAAACGAGTACAGTCGTGAAAATAATAAACTAGGCTCACATTCTAATGTAAGAAAAAGTAAACCAAGCGTAATTGTTTAAAAAACAAACAATAGCAGTCAGTCTTGCTTACGACTGTAATAGATCAACATTTATAAACATGATACAAATGCGGTAAATGTATACATTCATAGCATTAGCTGCACTAACATCTATAGGCTCTGTAGCCATAATAAATAGTGAGGGGACGCACAAAGAAGCACAGTCGCGCAACAACATACTAGTCATATTCTTCAAATACGAAATATAAATGTTAGAAACACAACAGAGCAACATTTAATATTTGACTAGAGGCTATATTATATAAACTACCTTCTCTATTTAAAAGTACGTCCCTTTGTTTTCTATAATCTTCTATTTTATTCAATACGTAATTTACTATCATTATTATATTATAATTTCTATAAAGCCAAAACAAAAGGCAGTGTCTCACTGCCCTAAATTTTATAAGAAAATCAACAAATGTAATTTAAATAAACCATCTTCAATACTATTTGAATTAGTAAATATATAAATTATTTAATTTATACTAACATGTTCGTACGCGACTGTACTGTATGAAATATATAAATATTAGGATTAGGCCACAATTTCGTTATTAAATTATATCACATGATCAACAATCACAATCTTGCCAAAGAAAATTGTCAACTCATTTTTTGTTTTAGATAGAATTTAAAATAGTTACAACAACCTTATAACGGGAAGGATATATAGAATTTTAGAATGTCGTATGCGTTTGCAGACGTAATAGAATTGTGATCATAATTTGATGTAATAATTTTAACAATTTCCATAACATATTGCCAGTTGGTAGAACCAATGTAGTTGGACCGGGGAAGTACCACCGCCACACCTATTTCTAGCGCAAAGCGGTTCTTGCGTTTCAGTAGAAGGGTGAGGTTGCCTGTTCACTTTTATATGAGGCGACCATCTCAGTCCTCGGGAGTAGCAACGCATTTGTGATGGACTTCATATTGAACCCCTGTTCTATATGAAGTTGCTTACAAATGTCCATTACCATCAGGTGGGTTGCTTGCTCGTTTGCTACTTAATATTTATAAAAAAAAAATCTCGAAAAAGATGAGTGATTATTAGTAACTAAATATCATGTTATTTCTTTGAATATATCAAACACTTGGTGGCAAATGACTTGTAGACGCCTTCGTACACAAATGCACATTGGAGCATCGTGTAGAAGTATGTTCTATGTATACCTTCTCTAGTTTCTGTAAGATGTCCGTGTCCGTGTAAAGTGGTACAAAATGGATGACAGAAATTTTGAAAATATTTCAATTATACTTATATTTTTATAAATCCACATAAAACCCACGTCCGTAGGAGATTCAAGACTTCTACATAGCTACGCAGTGGAAACGCATACGAAATTCTGTCTATCGTAGTTACCTAACTGCGCACACTTAATGGTATGATAAATACGACTTGTAGATAATACTGTTATGTTATCAAAACCATTTACAATAGTATATTATTTTATCTATGGTGATATGTAGGAATTTTACGATCTACACGTGTAACAATTTGCGATGGTGATGCGGTACAAACTACAAACAACCGTAATTAACTACCTACATAAACTTTTTCGATAAATGAGCAACATTCGTTAAGACGCTGCCCTCGATAGTTAAAAAGGGTGGATATAACATTTTCTAAAAATGTTAGATGTATATTGACGGATTCAGGAAAGAAAGGCGCCCATTATTTTTTTAACCTTCCAGCTCGGTTCGTTGTTCGTTGTCCAATTTCAGCAAGTACTTTTGTTTTTACTTTACTTAAGGACTGCGTAAGATTGTCCATCTAATTCAATAAAACTTATTTCTCTGATTTAATTTCTTGCTACATGGGATTTTTCAAGTATCGGGGGCAGAACAATGAAACTAAGTATAAGATCCTACAAATACCGCATTACCTTCGCAAGGAAACTGATTTAGCATATAACATTCTAATTGCTCTTAATTGGATAGATGGAAGTATTCAAGTATCTCAAAAAGCCAGTAGAAAATGTATGAAATTACAATATTTGTATAGAAAAACGTTCATTCGAATCAAGTAGTATTTTTGTCTTAGGAAGTCAAACATGATGAACTACGAATATGTTAGTAAGGAGATGGCAACAACAGAGGATGAAGAAAATTACAGCGGTCTTTAGTCACATTCAAGGCCATCGAACTATTGAATCCTTATAGAAACATTCTCAAGTCCATATTTCCTCACTTAGTAAGTCACTTACTTATACGTAAGGTAACTTACTTATTAAGTAAGTAGGTAAGTCACTTTTCCGCGTCGTGACAGCATCTACCAATGGGTAAACACAAGATGCTCCAATTTTCATTTCGTTATTCCTTTCATAGGTATTTAATAGACCAATGAGATTATTACCAGATAAGGTACTAATTTAGTCGTTGTTGTTCATTAGTTTAGTAGACAAAAGGTACAATGACGTACCAATTTACGGCTTAAGGGCTTACGCACACTTATTCAGCTCTATTCAGCTTATGTCCATAGAAAACAAAGATTTTGTATGGAGACACGTACGCATTCGTTCAGCTTTCGCGACAAGCGAGTATATAATGATGACAAGTGTGTTCTATCATGCGAGTGCTGTAGATAGAGTTCAGCGCTGTATTATCGCGTTCAGTGTCGAACGCGGTGGAACAGCGCGGAACTCGAATGGTTCCCGACACATGAGACGGAGTTGGAAATAACACACTATGACGTCTTTTCTTATTCTTGCGACGCTGTACGCGGCTGATAGGAGAATAACTAAATAAGCGTGACCGAAATCGTTCAGCGAAACGCGAATAAAGCTGAATAAGTGTGAGTAGGCCCTTAGTAGCCATGCTTGTTTTAACATCGGTGATTCGTGTTTTGGCGGTTGCTGCGTACGGCGGGCGTAATGTTTTTAGCGACTGCAATAATGCCACGTTGAATTTTTCGTTTTCGTTCGTTTCGTTGCATCGAGCGTCCAAAAGTTGCGACAAGCGCTCAAATGTGTGCGGGGTGAAGCGTTTGATTGTTGCATCTAGCTTCCAGAAAGCAGTTAAATCGTCGATCACTGATGTTAAAAGAAGCAAGTTTTGTTTTTTCAGTCACCGCTGCTAGCCACAGGCACATTAGTACGAATTTATTACGTTTCCTCAAAATGCGAATCGATCATGCCTGACGGTCGTTTTCCGATAGCCTTAGTTCGGAACTTGTATATATACATTTTAAACATGTTGAATAGACTACCTTAGCGTGATTCTGAATGTCGCAATTTCATGACGAGTTGCGGCTACAATAATGTTTTCGCCTATGTACTTTGCAAGGATGGGCAAATTCGCAAACATTTTTTGTTTCGAGGAAACATAACATACTCTCACTGCGGGCACAGCTGAGCCAGAAGGAGCAGAGTGAGCAGAGTCACAGCACCGTGCGCTGGTCGTACACGATGACGGCGTCGGCGTCCAAGAACTGGCTGTGGGACTTGCTGAGCGCGATGATGGCCGCGTGCTCGCTTCGCATGCGGTTCTTGTACTTCTTGCTCAGGTTTACCTATGGGTGTTCATAAAACTGATGGCGTATGTACGTTGAATGACGTATGGACGTTGAAAGACAATGAAAGATAGTTTCCTGTAACTGCTTCAAAACAAAATTTTCTCCCAACCGCATAAATCTAATAAACAAACAACACCCACTTCATAGAAACATAACAATGACAAAGCGATTTCTAGTTAAAGTGGTCACATGTGAAGTCGATAGATATCTAAATGAAGAGGTACGTACGCAAAACTTTTTTTTAAACTTTTCCGTAGTAGCGTAAAACAAGTAACACATTTTATTTTCACAAAGATTTTTGAAAATTTTATCAAAAATCGATTCAATTCCTTTCAGTTCAGTATTTGCGTACAGATTTATCAATTGGTGTGGCACAAGTGGGTTAAATACTATAAATATAGGTTTTGGTTTGTATTGGTCCAGGAAGACACAAATTAATAATATTATTTTTTCTTACACTCCCACCGGAACAGGACCTCAACTGAGAGAATTCGATAAGAAACTCTTAATCATATCAGCGGTCTGACGCGCAGTGGGTCCCGGGTTCGATCCCGGCTAGACAATTATGAATGATGAGTTTAGATTTCTGTTCAGGGTCTGGGTGTTTGTGTATTCGTCTTTGTGCCCATGACACCCACGAAACAGAAGAAAATCCTAGCTATGTATGTAGCGTGTATTTCATCCATTGATATTTTAAGTTGCTGTTTCTTTTCCTTCCCTTATACTATGTCGTTTTAAATGCAAAACAAAAGTAAACATGGTACCTTAGCATAGAGTTGATGCAGGTCGTCCTCGGTGGAGAGCGGGCGCGGCTTGGGCCGCAGGAAGGCGGGCAGCGACCGCGTCTTCAGCGCGTCGATGCTGGCAGCGCCCTCCAGCTCGTCCAGCACTGTTGGGTTTGGTTGGGAAATACACTCAATTTACTTACAGGAATGCTTCTGTGATCAGCTACAGAAATAATCTCTGTTCCATATGGAGTGGGTTACAGATGCCCATGGGTGGCAGAGACCTTACAGGTGGATTGCAAGCTCGGTTCCTCATCCGCTTATTCTCATCATACAAAAAATATTACCACTCAGTAGGATCGATGGACGTGACAAAAATGCGTCTGACTACTAAATTAGGTAGTGTTACCTCATAATGCGATCACGATGTTATTATTAAAACTGGTATGGCTGATAATGACATGATATTTTAATTTCTTTTTGTGGACCCTTCTGGGTGCAAATTTAGAGCCATCATCGCTTCACCTTTTTTTCTGCATAATATCAGCAGTGTTAGGTGCTGTGTTTTAGTCCGAAGAGTTTTGTAATGGAGACATACTTATCTGATGTATTCCAACTTGGTCCTCAGGAGACGCAACGAATCTATGACAACTTCAGTTAGATCCCTTACATCTAGGTTTTATCGATTGATGTTGATTACAGATGTCCATGGGTTTCAGTGGCGAGTTACCATCAGCTGGAGTGCAAGATCCTTTGCTACTTTCTAAAAAAAGCTCACTTGCTGCTTAAATAGTGCTTAAATATAAAAAAGTTAGCTATAAAGGTAGTAGGTAAAGACGGACTGCCGCTGGAGGCGTACTGCAGCGCGGCGTGGTCGCGCGGGCCGTCGGGCACGCGGTTGACGTAGCCGTGCGGCTCGCGCGCGCGCCGCCCGCCCGCGTCGCCCGCGTAGCTCGCCGGCCGCGCGTGCCGCTGCACCTGCACCTGCGGACACTGCCCACGCTGCCTCATCTATACTGATTGCTCGACTGTTAGGTTTAAACAATTTTATTCTCATACAAAACAGAGTTTCATTTACAATGAGATACAAAGAGACAGGTTACAAAAAAGCTTCTGCCTCTGGAACAGTAAATGTTAGCAATGTCTGTGTAGCAAGTAAACTTAGAATGACGATCCGCGTGGCGGAGCGGTCGCCGTACCGGTCTGACGCGCAGTGGGTCCCGGGTTCCATTCCCGGCCAGACAGAAATGTGAATGATGAGTTTAGATTTTCGTTCTGAGTCTGGGTGTTTCTGTATTCGTGTTTGTGTGTCCATGGCCCCCATGACACAGGAGAAAACCCTAGTGTGGGGATATGAGTGTAAAAAACGTGCGTGAGCGTGCGTACATTACTATATATTTTTCTAGTTAATACAAATTTGTTTACTTTCAAGTTTAAAGTGTGCTTTAAAGAAACAGGATGGTAAGTAGAAACTTTTATCATTGGCATTGGATTGTATTTAATCCCTGGCATTTCACTTATTTTGAAAACTGCATGCTTCAATTTATCCATAATAGTAGATCTATTTTTCTACCAAAATGGCAAGTTAATTGAAAAGGCCTACATTGACTGAGCTAAACACCTCCCCCCACTTCCAAACGAAAATTCACTATCACTAAACTAATACCAAGCTAGAATAACAAAGTTTTTATTTAAAAAGCATAATATATGTTAAATTGTACCCCATAAGAAATCAATTTGCTAATACCACTCTGGCTTTTTTAAAACATTAATAAAACCTCATTAAAATATAGAATAAATAAAGAATTAATTATTGTGAAAATGTAAAAATTTAAAAATGAACTCCGCTTATAATTATAAAGTAAAGTATTTAATTATATAATGTCCAGCTTTATTCATATAAATAATGACCATATAAGAATCTTTGTTTAATGTAACACCGTCTACCTATGAAGTTACCTACCTACTTTAATCACCAAAAAATGCAATTGCCACATTAACATTTCCCTGGCTTCAAACGCCTAAATGATGTAGACTTTTAAAAAAATCGAATGTACTGTAAAATAAATATAAAATACTTAATCTTACCAATTTATTCGTTTTGAGTTTGAATTTGCTTTCTTTTTAAGTTTTGCCAAACTTACACAATTATCATACTAAGTAATATCTTAGTAAGATGGGAAATTAGCTTTTTAAATTATAAACTCTTACCTCTGTGTGTTTAGAAACTCTAAAACTTTCTGGGTTTGTATAGCCATGTCCTTCCTTGATGGTGTAGGTTTCTTTTAGATATTGTTCATCTGAAAATATATATTTGGTATTATGAGACATATTGTATTAACGCTACATTTACGTATCATTGTAATTTATACTCACCAAACGATTTCTGATGTCGCGGCATTAGGCGGCAGTAACATATAATAATTAAAAGAATAACAACGCCACAGATGCCGCCGACAAGCCAAGATAACCAAACAATTATAACGCGACCCTGCCAACAAACAAACAATGCAGTAAAGTGCACAGCTGTCCCTCTTCCTTTATTGATCCATTGCATTTCGCCTGTACCTGCAGAAACATTTCAATTTCTACCACGAAAGCGAAAAGCGCTCCCTTTTGATCCCTTACTTAATTGATTTCCTAACATTTTACCTTCTTTATTTATCAAATTCTACTTAAATCTAATAAAACTATGATAAATACTATAACAAAATGATAAGGGGCTAATTATAGCCTTTTCATTTTTTGACTTTTTAAACATGCGCGGCTTTTGCGACTGCGCGTGGTTGCTGTTTTATAGTCGTTCAAGAATATAAGTTGCGTTTTACTAATAAATATTTTTTAATATTTATTAAACATTGATAGTACTGGGGATCTCAGAAATGTAATATGTAATTTATGTTATGGTATTTAGTAAATATTACACGTTTAATACTTGCATTATATTTTTGAAGAAAATCGTACGTTTCAATACATCTTCCTAAAAATTTGGTAAATTTTAAATGTAATAATTAAACACAGTTTATATAAATACATATATTAAATATTACATTTAATATTAATACAGTTATTAATTTGTGCATTTCATATAAATTTAATTAAGTTTGACAGTTACAATTTAACATTTCATTATTTCATTTGAAATGGAATGTAGGAATTTGAAAACATTCAAATGTCATGATGCACATGAAATGTCTAAATGGTCTAAACTGTCATTTTAGACGTTTAGTCCAGTTATTCTAGTCTACGCCAATGTTCGATAAAATTCTGATCGATGTTATCTCGTGTAAGGCATTAATTAGTATAGTTTAATAACAAAACAATTATGGCGCTATAAACAAATTGCCGTGCGTGCGGCTTGCGGTTATCAGTCTCCCCTTGGATGTTGGGGCATCGCGCGATTTAACGTCATTTTAAAATTCTTGCTAATACGATTAAAATATTACGTAAATTAATAGAGGATACTGTGGCCGTGTATTTATTATTTACTTCTGAGACGCGGCTGTAGTTGTACGTGTTTAAATAATTCTATTGTGTGGAGATGTCCAGGTCCAAATTAAGTTTATTGAGTTTGTTAGCGTGTTGTTTACTCGCGCAAAATTCTTTCGGATTTTCGCCGGTTATTTTTAGTAAGTACTGTTTTTAAATATCCTATAATATTACCTTTCTAGAACATGCGTATCGGCTGTAGTGATTGTCAAGGATAAAACCTTTCTAACGAGTTTGTCCTTTTTTATATTACAACTTTTAATTTAAACTGTAAATTATTCGGAAAGACTTGTAAAATTATTATAATATTTCACATTTTATATTTGATGTTTTACTCTTTGTCTTTTTATATAATTTTTATTTAAATATAATATTTAATACCTACACCGATATATTTAACAACAACACAATTATGGCATAGTGTAATACATGTCATTGACCCCAACATCACCTCATGTGAGAATTAATGCTGAGATATAGGGTTAAGTGTCAGTGACTTTACATACATTGTACAATGTCAGGATACAAACTAATTATAATTGATTAAATAGTTTTTCTTATATAAAAATGAACCACAAAGTATATTAAACTGCTTTTTTATAATATCTTATGGTTAATAAAATATAATTAGGTGTGTATTCCCTTAAACTCATTTATTTCAATAAAATTTAGGGTAACATGCGATCATTCAATTATTGTTATTTTAAAAATATATGTTTATGTACTGCCTGTAGGGTTCAGGATGAGAATAATTATTATGTTTATCGTATATTATCATAGTTATAACATGCTAAATTTCTGACTAATTCTATTTAAGTTCCGGGAGATGGCGGTAGTCAGTTAGAAGCTAAGCTAAACAAATCAAGTGTAGTGCACTACATATGTGCAAAGACTTCCAATGAATACTTCAACATCTGGCTCAACTTGGAGCTTCTCGTGCCTTTTGTCATTGACTGCTTTGTGGACAACCTAAGGCTGGAGTACGACAATGTGACCAGAACCACAAAGGCACCTGCAGGGGTGGATATCAGGGTCCCGGGCTGGGGGAACCCGGAACCAGTGGAATGGCTGGATCCATCACATGACTCTTCGGGAGCATACTTCAATACCATAGCGGATGCTTTAGCAAAAATTGGATACGTCAGAAATGTGTCCCTCAGAGGAGCACCTTATGATTTTAGGAAAGCACCAAGTGAGTAAGTCTTAATATCCTACATGATAGTAGATAATTATTGAATGAGAGATTATAACTGAAATTCTGTTTCTTTAAGCTTGCTGTATGTGTTATAAATTATTAAACAAAATCATAGTTAAAATATAGTTTAGGGCATGTATAAAGTTATTAATAAAATCACTACTATAAAAAATAGAAATATTGTTGTCATGGCAGGGCTTCTGATATAAGCAGCATTTAATTTATGAATAGCTGAAAATATTTACATTCACTGAAACATTCAATTCATCGGGCTGACAGTAGTTTATTAAACTGCCAGGTATGCAGATGTCAGACTGCATGGTACCAGGTTTCTCTGAATTTTGATAAAAATCTCCTGTTGATATTGTGATTTACTAACATTTTAATTATTTTGTTGTAGATGAAAATGAGGAATTCTTTGTGAAATTAAAAACATTAGTGGAGGAGACATATTCAATGAATAACAAGACGGCCGTCACGCTGGTGGTGCACAGCATGGGCGGCTCCATGGCGCTGCACTTCCTACGCCTGCAGACTCAGACCTGGAAGGACCAGTACATCAGGCGCATGATCTCTCTCTCCACGCCCTGGGGTGGTGCTATGAAGGCTCTCAAGGTGTTTGCAATTGGTGAGTAAGTTAAATAAACGTGTCTAATTCTAAGCATAATAAGTACTTTAGAGATGTAGTCTACGGCTTTATATACCTAATACATCCGGATTTTTTTAAAGGTCTAAAAGTTCGCTTGGCTTAATCATCTTTCCAAGTTCAACCCAAGTTCAAACTAGACAATAAAGAAAAATTTGCATTTTATTTACATACGAAATTATGTTTTTGGTATTATTTATTTAAACTTATAAAGATTACCTACTAAATATAAATTAGTTTTAAATAAATCAAGTTTGTTATTTACTTATTAAAGAAGTTGCGCGCGCGCGCTATCGTCTCAGAAATCGCAGATATGATAAACATCGCAAAAGTAAATGCATAATATAAGCATACTTCCCGTGTTAGAAGCGACGGACAATAGTATTGTTTAATTAAAGTAATATATATTATGTATTTCCTAACGTATATACTTTGCCATTACTTATATTATGATACTTGCGCATGTTTATCTATATATTGTTAAATGTCGCAAGTCTATTTGGTGAACAATGCGTAATAAACGTGTTTACGTACAAGACCTACATACCATTTGTACCAAATAAAATTATTTAGCATTCGAATTCTTGACATTTTTTTTTACATTGCACGACACGCTTACATTACTGCAATTACGAATTACCTACACACAACTATTGAAATTTCAACAAAATATTTTTAATTGTGTACTTCTAATATCATCGGTACCCCGTGTTCTCGGTCTTGAATAGCACTAATCTGTGTTCCCGTGGATGACGCAGGAGGCGACAAAATCGACTAGGGGACAAAATCTACTGGATTTGATCCGAACTGTCTCAAATACCTGCCTGCCATCCTACAATAATAAGTGTAGTAGCTTCGACATTCCTCTTATTGCCATTCTGTCCTGTTGTTGTGACGTGATAAAATAAACATTGATTCTAAAAGTAGGCGGTGAGCAAAGTAACACGAAGATGTGGCTTTACAATAAAAATAAATCATTTTCTTCGATTATCGCATAAGATATTAATCCAACATATCTTTATCAAGCTTGACCGAAATTGATATGAGTCACAAAACACAGATTTTTTTTTGCGTACGGAGTAAACCTCCCTTGAAACCTTATCAGAGGCTAATGCTTGATAAAACTTTTTAACAAAAACAGTCCATAGTACATAGTCCCGAAGTCGGCGCTCAACTTATTTTGTTAGATTACAACGACGAATCTATGTTTTACAAGTATATGAGCGCCGACTTCAGAACTATGTACTATGTACTGTGTATGTAAGTAACCAACATATACATAAATTATTATTTTTTTCCTTGTACTTAAATTATTTTTGGCGACACTGAAGTCGGTTTCTATTTTTTGTTAAAAAGTTTTATTTCAAGCTTTTTAGTGATGATACAATTATATTTGTT
>DWNE01005366.1:0-14056 GCA_018249875.1 Cecropterus toxeus | reverse complement strand
CGATATTATTGAGCACTTTGGCTGTATCTAACAATGTAGACAGTTTAAATGTCACTAACTATTTGCTGCTGACTGTAGTAACGTATAGGCATAAGGTGCACTATACTACACACATCTATTTTTGGCATAAAAATAGATTTCTGCCACCACAAGGCAGGAAAAGGAGCAACAGAACTGCAATATGAAACCACATAGAAGCCTTTACCTCTTTTTAAGGGATCCATTTTTTATTTATTAATGTATACAGACTCTTGGTAATAAGTATACACAGACGTGACGCATCACGCGTACATCAGATCTTATTGAAGTAATCTTTTGTCGTTTTTCTCGTCACGACGCATCTATGCGTATATATATAATACTTTAATATACATACTACAATGCACTTAGTTGTAAATCTTTGTTGGGTACTAAACATTAGCTTATTTATATATTTGGCCGCAAATCTTAACCTATGTAGAGGGTAAGACAAATTACAGAGAAATACGGGCAAAAAGCATGCAGTAAAATTGGAAACGGTATAGTTTACAATAAAAATATTCTTTGATGAATGTAAGGAAAAACTGCGATTTTTAACGCTATTCAAAATTTCTTGACACAACTATATAGTACATTTTAAATTTACTTCTAGGCAGCAACGTTTAAGGCTTTTTATAACTAGTAATAGCACTTTGCCACAGTGTTTTATTTAAGATTCATAAGAAATTTTGGTCAACTTTCTAAAATAGCGATTAAAACTTTAAAATACATTATTAAATTTAAGCTTTTGATATTTGCGAAAATTTTACGACTATATTTTAATCAAAATCGTAGTTTTCTCGATAGCCTAAATTTAGTCAATAATTTAAAACTCGAAAAATATTTAACACGGAATTAATACAATCAAAAATATAAAAAATAAGGATTCTAGCTTAAACTTCATATGTGTATATACATAGATATGGTTCAACGTTAAAATTACACCAATAAATAATCATTATAAATATTATACAATAGTAAATGTACAAACACATCGATAAGTTATAACTGACTACCTACCCATTACTAAAAATAACAAAAAAATCGAAGGACGCGAAATAAATTCATTTCAAATTCCATTTATCATTTAATTAATATTTCATATAAATAATACATAGAAATATACATTTCATTATACTTATGTGGTAAAACAAAATGGCGGCTATAGTGTTCACAAGATGGCCGCCTATTTCGATATAGGATTAACGGAAGGAATAGAACAATATGATAACCACCGGAGTTCGATAGGTTACAGATTTTCTACTTACGATATTAGTTTTTTGTCAATCGGGTATTTTTAGCTCCGCCCATATCGGGCAGTAGGGGGAGGCGGGTCCCCCCCACGACCAGCTTCGGGGAATGGCTAGATGGCTCAGCCCGGATTTAACGACTCCGGAGTAGCCGTTAAAGTTACTGACATCCTTGGACCCGAGACAGAGGATGCTGCTCTGTCCAGATGTGTTCACGTCCACGGTCGTCGAGACCTCTTCTTTCAGCAACGATTGACAATTCTGAAGTGCTGTAAAGCGAGAAAAAAATATTTATAGTAGGTAATGTAGTAAATAGAGTTTGGTAGCATAACCAATTTTTTGTTAAAGATATGTTCTGATCCTACAAACGTGACTACCAATGGGTGAGTTCATAAAATAAACCCTTCATACTTTATTCCATTTAAAGTTGCTACTGATGTAAAGAATTATTGGACTACATACATGCCTTCATACATGACTTCATATAATATCATGAGTAGGTATAATAAAATTTTAAGTACCGTGTGGCCGTACATCGCAGTTATTTGCATAAGGGTTTCAACGTTTAGAGGACTAAGAGAATACGTAATAATAAAAAGTACAATCTCCAAAATGTTCGTTTGTGCCTGAAATTGGATCAGATCACAACTAGTGCATTTACTTTTAAGATTAATCTGGAAAATATATTTACTCTTGAAGTAAAACTTATATATATTTTTTTTGTTTGAGTAAAACCGATGGGCACAAGTAATTCAAAATAATAATATGATTATATGTATTAGCTAGATAACATATAAAAAATCATATCAACTAATACTATAATGACGTTAAAAGATTAGAGAGATGATTGGCGCTCGTCACTGAACGAGCCAACTCGAAGGCCAACGTTGTAGCAACACTTGGGCGTTTGATCTGAAGGCTGTGCCCGTCTAGCTAACTAGGTCAACGTGGCTGAAATGATGCCCACTGAACACTTCACGTGAGGGCGGGCGAAAACGAAAAGTTAACAGACGACGCGGATAACAAAGTGGTTGCCATGTGGACATGCGTTGCGAGTTTGATTTCGGGTGTTGATGACGTGTGTGCTTGTTTGTGTGTTTCCATGATATTCACTCAAGGAACTAATATGAAGTTGACTTGTTTGAATTGTTAATTTATAACCATACGAGTTTATTCGCCCAAGGGTCGTACGAAAGGAAATCGGTTGACCAACATAGTGACTATTGAACTGTTTTACTTTGCCTATTTCTAGTATATATATGCGTACCTTTATGAAAAAAATTCAAAAAACTGAAAAATTTCCTGTTGTTTTTTGATAAATTTTGGACTCTATTTATTCTTGGCGCCCTTCTTTAGGCGAAAAAACAATTCAGAGGTTGGCCTTGTTTTTTCGCAGACCGCAATTGTTGGAGACCCCTGTATCAAATGGCTACCCACATTTACTTCAAACGTTTATAAGTCTTAGTTTTCAACAATTTGAGAAGGATAAAATTGTGTATACGCGTCCAAAATACAATAAATATGTTACTGCAAGATATCACATCATTATGACTGATAGTGAGTGGGCTATCAGGGTAATACCATTGCAATATCAATGTTACATAGTGTCAAGAATTTTATTAAAAAGCCAATGTAATCTAAAGGCCGATCTGTATCCGTGTGGTTCTTACAATAAAATCGCTAGAAACGGTAAACGACCTAATTAAATTGCTGCCTCTTGGAGTTTGACAATTTGAAACATTTGTTAAAAAAAAGTTAATATTAAATTTTTACCATTTAATTCATTTACGACAATATACCCTGCCTCCGTCCCTCCCTAAACAAAGGTAAGAAGAGAAAAAAATGTTTTTTTCTGCAAATTTGGGAGTCTATTTATTCCGGTAATCCTACTTAGTATAGAGTGAGACAAAAATTCAGAAACTAGCCGACCTAGTTTTCTGCCGATCGCTGCTATTGGACTCAACAATAACAAAACTATTCCCATGACTGCCGAAATATAATATCACTTCTTATTCGATGACTAAGATAAAGTATAGGTACGTCACGTGGATTTATTTCCAAAAAATTCAATGTCACAATGACCAAGTACGATGATATCATTTAGGAGCCAGTATCTTAGTCTGATTACAAGCAATGACACGAAAAAACGTTGCAAATTACTTAATGCTAGCAAACAATGACATGAAAAAAATGTCTGTCATGGTTAAGCGTGTGCAACATTGATATCATCTTGTTTGTAATAAGATATTCGGTATAGTCTTAGATTAATCATTAATGGCTAATACGGATAAAAGGATAAACAGCACTTGTGGCGACTGACTCATTACAAAATAGGAAAATTAACTAGTAACATTGTTCAAAACAAACACATTTTTCTACACTCATAGCCCCATACTAGGATTTCCTCCTGTGTCGTGGGTCCATGGAAACACACGAATACACAAACACCCAAACCCAGAACAGAAATCTAAATACATCATTCATATTTCTGTCTGGCCGGAAATCGACCCGGGACCCACTGCGCGTCAAACCGGTATAGTGACCGCTCGACCGGAAGCACCACCGCCACACCTATATCTGACGAAAACAGCAGTGTTCTGTTCTGAAGAGAGACATACTTATACGAGGCGTTCCAACTTGGTCCTCAGGGGTAGCGACGCATCTGTGGGCAAACTCACTTAAGACTCATCTTCTCTGTGGTTGATTATCATGTCGACTGGCTGCAGTAGCCACTCGTGGCTGCAGTAGCCACAGCCATCAGGTGGACTGCATGCTCTTTTGCTACTTCAGTATAATAAAAAAAATGTTGGTCCGTAGTATGGACCAAGTATAGTCCATGTATGGACTCCATACAGTATGATATCGGTTTGATAGTACCACTCCCTGCCTCCCTAATAGATGGATGACACACCATACTAGTTGCAGCTAAATACAAAACTATAAAATAAGCCTGGAGAAGACCTTAAGTAAGATTAAAAAAAAGATATAGGTATTATCAGGATATGTCAATTTATGCATGATGACAAGATAAAAACTTGTGCTCAGGTGAAATGTGACTCATAACACACAATCTCTTACAAAATATAATACATTATATACAATACAAAACCAAAATGAAATAAATACGGAAAAAACATGAAGACTAAACACATAATTATGTTTGTTCCGACAGATCGATCAATAAAGGCTCATTTACACACTGAGAACACTGTGTCGTTGCTGATAGGGATGCGTTCACAGAAAATATGGTTGTACTGTGCCGGACCGAACGGAACTGTGACTTTACTAATACGTGTGAATTGGCCATAACGAACTCAACCCGCGTGGCCAAAATTAATGCTACCATTTGCACCATTAGAATGTAACAAAAAATACAGTCAAATTGATTCCTTTTTTGAAGTCGATTAAAAGTGCGGATATTATGTTATGCACTCGAAATTAAAATATATCTTTTTCATGTTTTATTCAGGTAAGGTTTCAATCGAGTCTTTACTTTACCGTACCCTTTGACCGAATAATTAGTATTTATTTATCGACTAAACGGTAAATGTGAAAACGCAAGAATCCATTACAAAGAAAAGTTATAATAAAAGGTGTATGACATTTCAATGATGTAAAATGTCTTGTCGTTATTAAATTACTTATCAACTGTTGGTGCTTGCTAAACAACAATGATAAGTTATTTGCAAGAGACAGCAAAGTTATTTGCAATACATGCATACAGCAACCATATTCATCATGTTTTCTTATGAAATAAATTAAATGCATAAATATAAGCACATTTCTTTCGGAGAAGGCAAATTAATCAATTAGCATTTGTAAGACAGACTCAAAAACTAGTTGTTTTTTGCCTCGGTTTTATTGTTCAAAGTGCCTAGTGTTGAAAACGACTAGACAGATTACTACGAGTCTTTCACGGATAAAAGTAAACTTCGTAAAATTTTGGTAACATAATTTCTATTCGGGTATCTTTTTATTAAAAGCTTTTATTTAACTTGCAATGTTTGAATGTATGTTTGGGTCAAATCTTGCAAGCTGAATTTATCCCACTTCTCAGTGTCCGATTGAGCTGAAATTTGGAATATACATTAAATTCTGATGACAGTGCAATTATGTGTAATCAATATTGTTATAATTCCAAAATAGCCGCCGCAACAAAATGGCGGAATACATATTTTTGTCCTACCCATCCACTATGGGTATTAAGTGAAAGAGCTAAATTTGTAGAATTCAATACAGTACGGAAAAAAGCTTGTTTTTAAAAATACCTTTTTATATTAATTTATTACATAAGCATAAGTATATACGTATGAAGTGATATATCCTTTGGTGAAACTACTTCTACTTACTAATAAGAGCGGTGTTAAGCGTCACTGCAGTCTAGTTTTTAGGGCATGTTATGGGAGATATCTTTATCTTTGGCGTTCCAACCTAATCCCCATTGGTAGCAATACCTCTGGGGTCAACATCAGGTAGGATTCTAATGTTACCTGGTATTGATCACATGTATCCGTGGTCGGCAGTGGTCAGTTACCATCTAGTTTGAAGCAAACGACAATGCAAACGAAGCAAACGACCGCTTACCACCAGATGGTAAGCGGTCACTGCCACCCATGGACATCTTTAAGCAACAGGCGTTCTATCTGAAGTCGATTAAAGATGCGTTGCTACTCCTGAAGACTAGGATGTTGGCCTAAAATACAAGTGTGCTGGCAACCACACCTTTCCAATGAAACGCAAGAGCTGCTTCACACTAGAAATAGGTGCGGTGGTGGTACCTCCCCGGTCGAACTACACTGGTTCTACCACCTGGTGTAAGTCAAGAGGACTGCATGCTCGTTTTCTACTGATATAATAAAAAGATCCTAAGAGCGAGTACTTGCCATAAGGAAAATCTCGCCGTTTGAAGAAGATAGCCTGTTCAATTGCCTACAGGAAAAATAATAACAGATATTATAGTAGATACAAGCCAATTATCTATGAGATGAATAATTATACCATTTTGTGATTGCTCAAGTGATTAACGAATACAAAGGTTGTTTGTTAATTGGTTTATCATTATAGCGACTGGTACAGGTCATGGGCGGAAGCGAGAAACTAATTGATTGCATTAATGAGAAACATATGTAAGCCATTAATTATAAGTTTTAATAACAACATGCAGGGTATAAAAAGCAATTGTATTGATTTGAAAAAATGATCATGATGGTGGAGTTCAGTGGAGTAAAAATACGTACAGACCTTTCTTGGAATTCTTCTTGATTTGTCTTTTAAAATAATTTAGAAATATTTTTTACAACATTTAGTTTAATATAGATCGGAATCGTGGCGGAAATAAAATATAAATTTAGATAATAAATTAGTTGCGCCCCATAAATAAATGTGGCTAGTGAACATGGAATTTCCTTGACATTTTTATGTGAATATGAAGTTTATTACATAAACGGACATTATATTACGTAACTTTTTAGATAAAAAAGGAGCCGATGGACATTTGGCATCACTAGAGGAGTCCGCAATGCAATCGCCGGCTTTTATACTTTTAATACTTACATACTTTTAAACACGCAGCATTTTTATAGCATTAAATAGCATCGACCAACGCACATAGACCGACACGTGACACACTCAGCTGAGTCAGAAATCACGATAAACCGCTGACGCTTAAGCCTTGCGCCACCGCGGCTCAAAGTTCGCGAGAACATGTTGTTCCAACAAAGACCATTGTGTCTAACCGAGTGTTACTCGTAGACTTTTTACTTCCCATATGTTTACGTCGATAAGTACAGCTGCACTGCATCGCATCAAGGTTTTGCGCTGATATGACGATTAGGAAACGAAGATAATGTGGCATAGATCACTGATCATAGTTATCACCAATGAGTTTATACGACGCTAACTAAATGGACAATCCTTAGGACTTCCACACGTTTGAAATACCCCTTTTCGTACAGTTGGGCAGGGTATATCGTATCACAATGCAGTTTAGACTATTGTCCCCCACGCTGAACAACTGCATATTGGATTTAATACGTCATAGAAAACTTATTTTTTTATTTTTAGAACTCAATTAGATATAGCTTTGGAAATTTAGAGGCCTCAAATTTAAATCCCACTGTGTTAACCCGAAATAATTTTCGGGCTGATACATTGAAATGTCTATAAATGTAAAGCAAATGTATGGCCTCCAATATCATTGCACAACTAATATATTTATTATACAAGAGTTGTATTTTTTATTTTATTGTAACGTTTAGTACTTTAAGTAATTGATATTAATTAAATAGAGTCGTAGCGTTCGGCCTTGACGTGGACACGTAATTACTGGTATAATTAAACGGCCATTTATTAAATTAAAACGCTCTATAAAACTAGACAGTGGACTAGATAGCAGTAGGTATCGTGATAAGCGAAGTCACGTGTCAATTGGAATTGCCAACGTACAAACAACGAACAAACATAACGTGAACTAGGGATGTGCTTTGTGTTCTGTAACCGAAACCATTCGGAATCAATCGGATTCACACAACGCATGAAAATACGAAGAGCTAGGGATGTGGGGTACAATCTCCCGTAACCGTAACCAAAAGAATTCGATACCAAACAGATACCTACCAGGTTCGGATGAATGAAATGAAAATGAATTGTTTTTAGTGTATTTTTTATAGGCCTACGGGTGCACTTACGACTTGTCATTTACATTTTTTTTTTCTCTAAGTACAATATGTACTATTGGTACATTTAATTTCATTGTACTGAACTATGTTATTTAATGAAATTCGGTAACAGTTTTATATATAATCAAACCTGTCTACACACGTATGAAGCAAGTTAGCAACTTAGTTGCTGCGTAAAGTAACTTTGTTGTCTATACGAAAAAACAAAAGAGAGACATAAATGTACGAGACATTCCAGCTTTATGTTTAGTGGTAGTAACGCAGCTATGACCGAGTTTAAGTAGTAATCAAATCCCATAGCAATGAGTACTAGTTTATTACGTTTCCTCAAAATAATTATTATTTGCGTTTTGGCCCATTATTGAAAAATACATTGCAAATTATGGACCAAAAACAAAACTTAACTGTGCAATGTATATTGCAATTATAGGCTTAAACGTAGACAAGGACTGTTTTGTAGAAAATGTAACAAATTCGCACTAAGTAAGGATCTTCGTCTGTGAGCAGAAGATACTGTTTGCCATCAGGTATGCTACACGACTATTACTAAATCCCTTCCTAAAAAAAACTTGTAATACTAAATCAACATGTATAAAACTAGGTATTGACAACCCTAATTCCATTTGCAAAAATAGACTGCCCACTTCAAAGTGATTACCTGGCTACCGTATGTGAAAAGCAAAACGGTTAAATAAACAACTCTTTTACATTTCAGACGCATTGTAACCTCGCGGCTGGTGTATGTTTTAACTGATGTACGTTATAATTGAATTGGAATTCATAAATATTCATTTGAAGGTATTCAACTCCGACGGCATTTCAGATTGACGTTTCAATTAATTTACTTTAATATGAATCTAATATTTATTTAAATCGTATCATGAGTACATTTACAATTCAGAGGAAAAAGGAATGGCACTCGGTTTAAATCAAAAATATAACGAATTCCTGGGGAAAAAATAAAGAATCGTACATAACGGAACGAGGCCTTGGATATCAAGGCAAGGGTGAATAGGCTTATTTTCAGGCACTTTCTTTTTATAAAATTCATAATTATAGTAAATTTGACGATCCGCTTGGAGGAGCGGTCCCGTTACCGTTCTGACACGCAGCGGGTTCCGGGTTCGACTCCCGGTCAGACAGACATCTGAATGATGAATTTAGGTTTCTGTTCTGGGTCTGGGTGTTTGTCTAATCGTCTTTGTGTGTGTTCATGGCACCCACGACACAGGAGAAAATCCCAACGTAGGGCTATGAGTGTAGAAAGCGTTAAAAATGAATAGTAAGAATATTCCATGGTCTTAGATCGCGTGGCAGATCGAAAAAATAAAAGTTTCAATGGAAAATCAATTTCTCAAACAAATAATGAGACATCTCAATATCAGATCGCAGTAATAATTCCGACAAACGATTGGCCGTCGAAGCCGCCAATTGTGCAATCGCCGATGAGCCAATACGACACATTCACCGATCGACTAAGTGGCAATTGGTGTATGTTTGGCAAATGTTTGAAAGTTGATTATTTCGGACGATATTGACAAACACTTTCAAATTACTATCGATGCAAGGTCTTGTTATTGAATACGTTGACTACGTCGTAGTTACTAAGGACTGCTTTAGAATGTGTTATGTTCTAGTCTAGAACTTCTAGTCTAACCACAATTGTCCTAAAACTGTGACAGTAAATTGATACATGACAGAAATACTAGTGGCGGTGGTAACACTTGTCGAAAACCTTATTAAATATATTGTAAGAAACCAAACAATCTCTTTTAGATAAAAAAAAATAAAGCATAACATTACATCTATAAATCTTAGTCGGCGAAATGAAACACGGCATTTATATAGGTACTAGTAACATCGTTAAAACATTAAAACAATAAACCCGACCGCTTAATAGGAAATTAATGTTCATAATGATAATATATTTAATTTAACATTTATAAGAGTTTTTGTAAAGATAATCAATTAAAAGTATTATAATATGTATATTTTTAGATAGGTCTATTTACTACCTTTCATTTGATACCCATATTGTCGTAAAAGTAAAAAAAAATGTCTCTCCCCCCATTTTCTCTTTATGTTCAGGCGCCATTTTTGAAAATTATATAGCCTACGTCACTATGCAAATTGGGACGATTATAATGATGTATGTCATGCATCACAATCCATCATCGTGCAACATCCGTGTAGCCGTTTGGGCTGTGGCCCCAGCCAAAAAAAAATGGACATACATACAAACATACATACGCTCGAAAAACGTTACCTTCCTGACGCATCCAGGTAAAATTGAGAAACATCATTGATATACGTAAAAAGACAAATATGTACAAGCAAAATCGTACCTAGTTGTAAAAAAAATCAACGTTAACCTCTTAATTGCTGTCGTAATTTTAAGCAGTTAAAAACACATAAAAACTCCATGCGTTTCATTTCGTGACACTGAGTCGATCACGAATGCTGATTAAAAAGCTTTATACATAATACGTACGATAGGTACATAATGACGACCCGCGTGGCCCAGCGGTCACCATACCGGTCTGACGTGCAGTGGGTCCCGGGTTCGATTCCCGGCCACATAGATATATGAATGATGAGTTTAGATTTCTGTTCTGGGTCTGGGTGTTTGCGTGTCCATGGCACCCACGACACAGGAGAAAATCCTAGTGTGGGGCTATAAGTGTAGAAAACGTGTATTATTATGTATCAAGTTTTCTAATAATACTGAATTTTCCACTCACACATGATATTCTCCCATTTGAGGAACTCTCCCATGAAAGCGAGCTGGAGCTTCGTGGCCAAAGCGAGATCAGCTATCTCTTTCATCCTCGCGCTGTCTTCCTCACTCAGCCGGTCCTTGCATAGCACGTTGACTAGGATGATCGGTCGGCCGCATACGAGGAACGCTGCAATAGAAAAATTAAAATCGGTAAAGTCATCAAAATTAAGTCATTAAGGAATTTTACTTTGGCGAGACTTATTTATTCATACTTAAAGTACCTTACGAGGGGGGCAAGAGAGAATTTTCAAATTACATATCTGAAATCAACTTCGGGTTGTATATGTAAATGTAACGTTGACAGCAAAAGGTTTTAAATTTGAACTTGATAGGGCCTTTCGTGCTTTGGTTGATGATACGGAGGAATCGCATACCTATCGGTTATATCTATCGCATCATAACGGCGCTGTTATAAGGGCTGTTTTTTTGGTGGTAGGGTAACTTGACTTCACGTGTAGCAACACTTTTGGAGTTGGCTTAGGGAGGTGAAGTCTTATTTTAGATAGAGTTTAAATATTCATGGAAATCAGTGACCATGTCATAGTTATATGGCGAAAATGAATGATGACATGAATTTTATATTTTGTATTGTGATACTTCATACGGGATGATCTCATTTGGAACTGTAAAGTTGATTACACATACAACAAATTTGAACTTGAAGCAAAGTTGGTGTCACCGTCTCAATAACAATCCATTCGATATCAATCACCGCTTGCTCGTTATTAAAAACACGAACTGCAGACATTCAATTGAACTGTCCCGGTCCACACTTGACCCGTCTGGGTTCGCCAGCAATAAAACAGATTAGAGCTCTAATTGACCAATCAGACACGAGAAATATGTCAAACGCCAATCAAACGGCCAATCCGGACGGGCAATTTGCATGCAGTCGCACCAAGGTTGAGAGTAGACTTGAATAATACTTCTACGTGATACCTGCTAGAGTATAAAAAGTCGCATTTTGTTACAGGTTTTAATTTCTGACGCGATAGACAAAGTGACCATAAAATTTGTGACTGCACTGTTATATCCAAATTGAAATAGGTACTAAATTGAGATGCCTTTAATGGCATTTAATGCCGAGTTAATGTGATTGGTTTACATACGTTTAAGTCCTTGCATTTGAGAAGGCCCATGGCAGATATTTTCTAACCGTCATTATAACAACACTAAACGAATACTATCCGATTATAAACGCTAGAACGTGCCATCCGAAGGACGAAATCGTACAAGTTTACCCAGTAGCGATCCTCATCCAACTTCCGATCGCGTCCGAGTTAAGGTAACTTCGTAGATCAATTACGATCTTTTTTCCTTTTTTTATAATTAACCCTAACGATAAGATAGACGGGCTATTTGATAGAATGCAGTCCCCGTTCCTATGTACATTTGCAACACAGTCAAAAATGCATCGGCAACTCCTGAGTTGCCAATGCATTGTCGGCTTTGAAATCAGCTTCTTTTCGCACTGTTTTTGGAGCTGGAATAAGTATTCCTGAAGTGAAGTCAGGAAGCTCCTTTAAAAAAAACGCAGGCATAATGCGCGTTTAATTGAACAAATTACTAATTTAAAATCGTATCACAATCAATTTCTGTCCAAATCTACACACCTACACCTCTATGTACGCGGTTCGTTCTGCGCGAAAGCTTGTTAATTTAAAAAGAAACTTGTTACAATATCTCCTATATAACCTTGAGTAACCGTAATTTAGCTTCTAGTTCTGTGGTTCAGAATCTAAACTGGATTTGCGTCTAGTTTTTATCTTGTTCAGAATTAAACGTCTATCATTTTATGTTCTTATAGTATCAAGACAATTTAATATTTCTATTTTGAAAATAAATAATTATACGTAACTAGAATGAATGGACAAAAAATACTTTACATATCATTAATATAATTTTCATACCTTGTAAACAGCAAATATTTACATCAAATAAATAGTAAGTGATTGATATTACTGTGTTAAAACTAGCATAATTTTATTTTATTAACAAAATCCACAGCTCTTAATGCTAAATTCATACAAAAATATTTAATGCTTACATTGCTTACAGCCAATTATGGATTTACATTTTGTAGGGTTTTGAAATTCATAAAATTATAAATCATTACTACCGTTAATTACTATTTACTTCGATTACTATAGTATGTATAATATAATGTCGAAGTCTATCAAAAAACCACTGCACATATTACGTAAATATTAGTCGAGTATACGAAGGTTAAAGGTGGTCCGTATGACATCCCGTGCGAACAATAATCCATTAGTCTGTCAGATTTGTCGCCCGCGTGATGCATTGCCGTCTGCGCGAACGGACAATATATTTTTATCGGATATTCATGCATATTACACGCATATAGAATTTATCAAGAAATACAACTGTTCGTGGCAGCTCACGCGTAGTATAAAGATAAAGTCTGCCAGTAGTTTGATATAATAAGTTATATACACGTATATCTATATATGTACATGTTACATACATGTACATATATAGATATACGTTATTTTAGAAATAACAGTCCAGGCAGTCTATCTGATGGTAAGTGCAAATACTCATCAACTCCAGATGAGGTCAGAATCGTGAGATTAGCTACAGATGCGATGCTACCCTGAGGACTAAATTGGAATGTTTCTGAGGTAGGCTAAGTAAGTAAGTAAGTGTAACCTACACTTACCATTCCCTACAAACCAAACACAGCAGCGTACAACACTGCTGTTTTTAGGCAGAAATAGGTGCGGCTGTGGTTTCGGAGTCGAAGACAAAGAGTAAGATTACATACGAATTATTTTAAATGAATTCATTTCATTAGGATCTAAAATAGTACGATATCAGTATTTAGTAAAAATGTAAAATATTTACTACAAAGTAATAATCGGTGTCTATTATCTAATTACGAATGACATAAAGATAAAACTTGCCAATTTATTCCAAAAAATCTTTCGTTCCAATGTTATCTACATTGGTAGCAATCTTGATTTTTTTTAAAGATAAAAGAAAAAAATATTTACATAAAGGGAAAATGACGTGTAAAGAATAAACTAGACTAGCTAGTAGTTTTAATAATTTTGATGTTACTGGGTCTTCCAAAATCATAACAAAGATGTGTTTTTATCTGATAGAAGGTACTAATTTGAATAAGGAAATAAATATATGTAGATTCAAGGTAGACCCGTTCTCAGATAAATATATGATGCAACCTCCCTGAAATATCTGCTATGCAATTGAGTTATCTAGAGGCTAAACGAGTACAAAAATAAATAATAGTTTAAAAAACTAAAAAAACACGCTTTTATTGCTAACTGAACTAAAAAGTAGAAAATAATTTT
>DWNE01005365.1:0-14057 GCA_018249875.1 Cecropterus toxeus | reverse complement strand
GTCAGTTCAAAAGGATGATACTTACATGTGTTGGGATAAAAACATTCAAGTATTATGGTTGTTCCGAAATATAAGAATGACTTACTAAGTAATTGATGTGTAGAACAAGTGTAGTTCGGCCGGAGAGCTATTACTAGCGTGTAGTCGTTCTTGCATTTCGGCCGAAGCTTGTGGTTACCGGCTTACTTATATATGAGGCGACCATCTTAATCCTCTGGAGTAGCAACGCATCTGTGATCGACCTCAGGCAAAACCTTTGTTCTATATGAAGTTGCATAAAGATGTCCATGGGTGGCGGACAACACTTACCATCAGGTTGACTGCATGCTTGTTTTCTGCTTCAATTCGAAAAAAATGTGGACTGCATGCTTGGCAATTTGAAAAGATAAATATTAACCGACTTGAGCTATTCACCCACTTAAAAATGAATAGTTAGATATCTATTAACCTTATTTTCGAGACCATTTGCGGTCTTTACCAATCCCGGTGTATAAAATGTCGATTTGGATACGATTCAGGGAAATGGCATAAAACATAAAATACTCCAACAGGCCTACTAAAGTCAGATTTTCTGCAAAGTTGGCACGTAGTCTATTTTCTAATGTTAAATCTGGCCTAAATGGGCTTTGCATGTTAATAAGGGCTTGTAGAAGGAAATATATTTCAATATACGTTGTACTCGATACCGTACACTTTAGAATCTAATTATAGACTAGATAGCATGGAATGAGAGCAAAGGGCCGTTAAATAAATCTAATATTATTTGATAGTCCCAGGGAGATGTAAGACTTGTGTTCTTCATTGTTCACAAATGATTAATAGGAATCAGAATTTTGTAACATGTACAATCGCAAGCTAGATTCAATAGACTTTTCGGAAACATTTGAGTCCTTATCAAATCGCTTAATCTATCCAATGTTGAATGTGATTATCCTTATTAAAAAAATGTTATATGGCCATTGCCATCAATGACATTAGTAACTAATTTCAAATAGAACAGATCTTTACATAAGATAAATGAAAATGTGTTTGTTAACTTAGTTAAATGCAAAAATTTCTTGTTTGTTTAAACAAATCATATTTTCCAAACAATGATATGTCAGAAATATAAATACTAACCTAATCTAACTTGACCAGTTTTGGTAACGGTACCAACTAAGGCGTAATACGTGTTTTTCTTTCTTAAGTGTTTTTATTTCGACACTAAACATCTTTATAACGATGTTCTTAAAATGTTTAAATTGGATTAACTTATATAAGCAAATCTCATTAACCATATATTACTTTAGCCTTTAAACGAACATAACATTTACAAACTTAACCATACAGTTAAATTACAAGTAACTACGACAAAGACTTAAACTTTTATCTGGTCACAAAGACATTAAGAAACCGTTGAAGCGTAGAACCGAAGCGAGCTACGGAACCTCTAAGGCAGGGCTTCTCAAACCTATATGTCCACGTACCCCTATTCAATTTTTAAAACAACGGAGAACCCCTTTTAAAAATAACTGCAGGTAAATTTAAATAAGAATTAAAGTAGTAATCAAAGTCGGTAAAATATATAGGTAATATAGATAAACGCATTAAGTTTACTTTACCTGTTATGTTTATTTTCTATGTGAAAAAATCAATAAATATACATGTTGTTAATTAACAAGATATTTGGGCTTCTTTGGGGAAAATTTGCCTTTCGATTGTCGAATGTGCGCCAGACATCTAAGTAACCGTTTCAACCTAATTTTTTTGGCGTAGCCCTTAAGTTTCACATCCGTACCCGAAGGGGTACGATACCCCACTTTGAGAAACCGTGCTCTAAGGCACGTATCTAATCCTACTCGTACTGATATTGATTTTCGGATTAGATACGGATTATGTTGCACATTGCTCCAATGTAGCAAAAAGGATTTTATTCTTGTGTTATTTGGTGTTTGTGTTACTGTCATACCTATTTCTGTGTTTAAAAGCTGCATAAAGCTTTTGATACAAATTTTAAAGAGTGTGGTCAGGTGCTATAATAAATTTGAATTTGAATTGTTGGATATAGTCTGATATTGTATGAGAAATTCAAGGGCGACTAGTATTTATGTGTTACCCATTTTTCCATTTATCGGTTTTTTGAGAACACGTGAGATAATCCTGTGCTATCTAACCTAAATCGCTTGTTCTCTACCGTTGTCATGTCGTCTGCCCAATAAGCGGCAACTGCTCCTTTGACTAAGCGTGGTCGCTAACAGTAAACTTTTCTTCTTTAAACGGGTTGGATATTAAGTAAATGTAGCTCCTTATTACGAGTGGGACTTCAGGCTCGTTTCAAACCTCGCGATCATAATAATTTTCAGATAAAATAGCACGAATGGCTTTTGGTACCAATTTCAACATAGAAAAACGAAATCAGCAAAATATAACTTTAGTAAAAAAAATGAGAAAGTTCTTTTTGCTACATACAAAGGTCTCAAGGGCATATACCTACACATGAACATATTACGATACAGAATGTCATAAAATTATATTTGTAACTTAAAATCGAAACTAAAATACTTTTGTTCGAAATATGAAGCCTTTTGAAGTTTTTAAAAAGGGACATTCATTTTCGTGGAAGAATATTTTTTATTAGAATAAAAAAAAACTTATTTACAAAATCCTATTTTTGTTAAATTGTATAAATTTAAGTACCATTTGTTAATGACTTTTTTATATTACATTTTAGTTAACTTAACTAATTGCCATAGATAATTAAATTGCCTGACTAACATAACAAACTTGATAAATAAACATATTACAATTTGGTGACACGACAGTGTGCTATCCAAGTTCGAGAAAGTTTACTCTTAAAACATCTGAGGACGTGTCTTATTTTGTATCAATTATTTATGAATAAAAACAGCTAACGTTGAATTTTTTTTATTTATCTATATGATATGGGATTTTCGCCGAATTAAAGGTAAAGTATGGTACGTATGTTAAAAGGTATAATTATGACTCTCATCTGAAATTTATTATATTATTTTAGTTTAAGACAACTACAATTTATATCAAATAAATTTCATTAATTAAATCGTAATTTTAAGAAAATTAAAAACAGTTTATAGATGATTATCCTCCTATAAGTAACTTAACAATACCATTATTAATACTACAATTAGAATTTAAACATGTGTGTTTTCTTTTGTTACTTTTTACAGGTTATACCAAGGATGTACCATTATTAATATAACTCTCAACGACTCGAAACTTTAACGCCACATTTGCACTCTGACATCAGCCGTTAAGTGTTCAGTGTGACGCAAATACTGTATTTGTTGTAAATAATCGGTGTCGCTGATTGTCTTGGCAAATGCTTTGAATGTGCCAACTGCTTTTATGTAAGTGATTGTACTAAGTTCTCAAGCTACTTCGCTTTTAATTACTGAAGCTCTATAGGCGATTTTCACATGAGACATATTGTTATATTTTGTAGACCAAATTCTAAAGACACCGTAGACAAAATCTCTATTATTTTGCTTTAATTCTTGTACAAATTAGATGCAGTATCAGTTTTTACGACGAAAAATTCATCGTGTGGATAATTGGAATGGAAATTGGAAAAAAAACTTAATTAATACCGAAAATACCATTATAGGAAAAAAACCTTGACTTAATTGTATTATGTTTAGGTCGTATAATACAAATAATTTATTTCAGTGTTTTCTATCAAAAGTAATTATTATAATTATTTTTGCGATTTAACATAGCATACATTTTATAACTCATTTGAGTTTTAAAAGCTTTCAATTCTTGTAAGTATTTTGTTGCTATAGATACGACTTCTTGGCTTATTAGTCTGCTTAAAATATTTGAATCAACTTTGTTTTTTTTAGATTCTATTTACTTTTTTAATAATCTTCCCAACTTCTTTTTTTATATTTTGGTAGATTTCCTATATAATCGTATTTCCATTTCGTACCATTATTACTTGTACGAAAGATTTACTATTGTCTTAAAAGAGTTATTCCTTTAAATATAAAAGTATTGTTTATACTATGTGTCAATCGCCTAACACATCCAAAAGTACATATTTCCAAAAGAGTCTTTAATGAAAGTAGCTTTGAGAACGATGGTACATGAATATACCCTGTAATACTTCTATGAAAGCAGTTCAATGACTCTTTACAGATATACAAAAAGGAAAATATAACGAATTTCAAAAAGAGAACAGAAAATGTGGAAGTTAAAACTGAAATTGCTGAATTGGTACCACTTAACTGAAAACACTTGTAAAGAGTCACTTGTGTTGGTTGCAAACTCTGTCTAGCTTTCTCTGGCGGTTCAACTGGAGACTAACTCACTGTTTTCAAAACTATTTACTTACACAATGAATAAATGCTTGCATAATTGGATTATTTGTTCTCTGTTTTCGGAGTTGCATTTGATACAGCCTTTTCTTCTAACTTTATTTTATGTTGATAGAATTCGTTGGTGATTTCAAATGCAGCTCCAACTAAATGTGCATAAACATTTATTCACGGATGGTAGGAAAAATTAAACGTTACGTCAGAAATTCGTAAGCCAATATAACAAATTAATACCAATAACTAATGTTTTGGTTATGCTGGAATACAAAGTCAGTTCATTCATGTTAATTCGGGATTTCTATGAAATTAAATGAATTGTCTAAGCCTAAGGGTGCACTTACGAATTGTCAGTTGCAATATTTTTACCTACACTACCACCGGATCGGAACACGACCTTAACTGAGAAGATCCATTTTCTATTGGCTTTACTTACGAGTTTCTTGCGTACTGTTTATCGATTTTCTTATAATCTGTGCATTTATATAACTGTTCTATGTGTACCAGACCAATAAGGTTAGATATGCTGCACGAGTATCTCTTCCTTCCTGACTGCTATGGCACGTTTCTGCACAATGGTTTCCGTTTAGAGTAATATGGTCACTATAGAATCTATTAGAATTTAATACATATTTACGATTATTATTAAATCTTGATCTAGTCTTGTAAATGGATAAGTTTCTTTAAAATCTTCTTCTATGATCAAATATATTACGAAGTCTAATTATTCAATTTTAATGCGTCTGAAATCTTAAAAACATATATAAACATTTAGTATACATATACAAACTTGGTTTAGTCTTGTAACTAGAAATGGGTTATCTAAAGGTCATTGATTTCTAGGAATAAACAGGTATTAGAAAGTCCAAAGAACTAATTAAAATTATTCTTGAAGACAAACTAAGATATTGATATTTAGGAATAAAGTATTTAGCTTTTTCATTCAACTTTATTCTAGTTTTATACATAAAAAAGGATCTTGTAAGAATATTGTTTGAGCCTATAAAAATATACTAGTCACTTGGTTCAATCTATAGTAATATCTCACTACCGATGAATAAATTTTCCTTTATTCCGTATATTTTTGGTTATAAAATTTTAATTAAATGCTCGAACCTGTTTGGAAATGTCCAAATTGAAACAAAATTAAATTTCGCGCTGTCATTTCCATATTGCAAAGTCTCTAATGAAATTTTCTCGCCGTCGACACCACAAATGTTCAATATTCGCCGTTCAAAATTATTTGGCTATTAACGTTATGTCTCACTACTACATATGTGATTTCAGACTAATAATCGAGGTATTGATAGATTTTAATATATTACCGCTAATCACGATAAAGGTTTTTTGTAATTTTGACTTATTTCGACCCAGTACATGGATCGTGGTCACGACGAAACTCCATGGTTTCGCCTTGACCACGATCCAAACTCCGAAACTCCGAGGTTCCGTCGTGATAACGATCCATATAACAAAAAAAATAAAACCTTGATATCGTGATAACACGTTACATAATAAAATAGCTACTACATATACACAAATAGTAATGGATATTTAAGTGAGTTATTTATCACAGGCCCTGTATATATTTTACTAGTAGTTATACTTAAAGATATAAGATACATCGGTACCAATGATATTAAGTTTGAATGTTGCTCTCATATGTAAGTAATGATTTATCAAACGAGCTAGGACATGACAGAGCTTTAAGTAGATACTTTTTATAAGATTGAAGTCGCAAATAAGCTAGCAGGCCATCTGATGGTCACTGCCGCTAATAACATCTGTTTTGTTTCTAAATCTATAGTATTAAACAAAGGTTTGATTAAATTGTTTAAGTGGTATGTGGTTACTGCTACCCAGACATCTATAAACAACATATAGAACTAGGTTTTTATCTGAACACGATCGATGTGTTGCTTGCGAGGATGAAGATAGCCTCATATATAAGTCAGCCGGAAACCACACCCTTACACTGAAACATAAGAACTACTTCAAAGTAGAAATTGGTGTGGCGGTGGTACCTCTGCGCTACACTTTTTCTACTCACCTGAAGCGTTTAATATTTTGCAAATCCTGAAGACTAAGATTGGTTTATATGTATGCTAGGTTAGCATCTGCCTTACACCGAAATAAGGCAATAATTGGTCTTATGACGCCACGGGTGGCCAACCACAGCTAAAATTAATCTCACTGGGGTTACAGATATTAATGGGCTTCAGCCACTTACCATAAGATAGATTTGTCACTTCTGTAATATAAAAAATATTGCAATTTAACTTTAAATATATGAGTTGTATGGTAAAACCTATTTGTTTAAGCGCTTTGGCTTAAGCTGGAGAGCCGTTCCTATTTATAGGCTTATAAGTTAGTATTCTTAATTGGAAGAAGCTTAGTACCTCGGGCATGGACAAAATTGCATTCACTTTAACATTTATATACGGTAGCAAGGATTTAAACGTGTAATATTTGAAGTAAATTATAAATACTTGAAAGGTGTTGGTGCGATGGCAAGCTACAGCCAGCCTGAAGTGAGACTCTGATCTGACTCTCTCTTGGCATTAATTAAAGATGTCAAAGGGGCAGTGACCACTTATCACTAAATGGACGGCAGCGTTGCGACTTTAGTATTATAAAAAAATATCTAGGCTGTCCATTCTTTTAGCCATTACTTTCATAAGGAGTTCAAACTTAGTCTAGTCTAGACTTAAAGATATAAGTCCAAACTTGTGAAACCATAAGGGAAAACTCTTTTTGGAAAAACGACTCGTAAAATGCTCAGTACAGTACTAATAATAGCCATACACTAGTAGGTAATGTAATCAGCTCACATATAAGTATGTGAGGCGACCACCCTAGTCCTCAGGAGTAGTAACAAAACTGTGATCGAGTTCAGATCGAAGCCCTGTTCTAGATGACCTTGCTTACAGATGTCCATGGGCGGCAGTAGCCACTTACCATCAGGTGGACTGCATGCTCATTTGCTATATTGTTCTTGGTGACCCGCGTGGCGGAGCAGTCACAATACCGGTCTGACGTAGTGGTTCCTGGGTTCAATCCCCGGCTTGTCAGACATCTGAGTGATGAGTTTAGATTTCTATTCTGGGTCCAGGTGTTTATGTAATCGTGGTTGTATGTCCTAGTATGAGTGTAGAAAGCGTTGTTCATTACTTATTTCTATCAGATAAAAAATGTAAAATATAGGTAATGTAGTAAAATATTCTTTACTTTACTGGTAATAATAGTAAATAGGTATAGAAGGTTTCGTTGCAGTACAGTGTCCTAGAGTCCAGTAAAGTGTCCCTACTGTCCTAGAGCCGGATGGTTGCATAATATGTTACTGAGCGCTCATCTCCATCAATCAGAATTGCAAATTAGTTTAATAAGCTATCTACGCTGTTGTGTTCGGTGAAATTATGTGCACAAAGCTACTGACGATCTTGATTACACGATTTGATATATAGTTAGACTGTCAGGTTCTTTCTATGGAAGCATAAATTCTAAATCTACTTCTGTTAATATATATTTTAAATGCTTACTAGGACGGCACCAATCACTAAATAGACATAAAGGAGTTCCTACTAAGAAATGTTTGGATTGTTAACGTTATTCTTGTAAACCTAGTGATATAATTTCTGAAATAAAATAATTTGTAATTTGTAATATGAGAGACGTTTTCTTTGTCAAGATACCTTCATTGCTGAAGGTCGTGCCTATAAAAATCTCTGAGCTACAATAGACAGAGAGACAGATATAATACTTCCCTAATGAGGGTTTTACCAATAGTCACTTCGCCTGGAGTGTAAGTGACTGCAGTAGGTGCTAGTGCTACATAGAAAGATGCTGCAGTCCATCTGTCAGATTTTCTCAGTCGTACAACATCCATAGAAAGAAAGAGAGTGGTGATATTTAAGATTGACACACGGCACTCAGTTGTGATTAATCATGACAGAGCCAGATTACTAAAGTTATAATCATGTCATTTGGAAAATAGGCTAAATTTATGGAGTAGTCACTCACTAGGAATTATTTTAAATTATTTTGTATTATAGCCTGTGAGCGAAGTCATGTAGTTTTATGACTAAGGACGGAGAAAACTTAAACTAACTTTTATTAGGAACTCTAATTTGATTTTCATTTATAGCAACTATCCGCAGGACTTAATATTACTTCAATCTTATTTGAAGTTACTTCAAAATGCTGACGAGCTACAGTAGCGAGTCAGTTAGTAGTTCTTTTGAGGACAAAAATTGTATATTTCTTACCCGTTCCATTTAGTCTTTGAATAAGCAATTATACATTTGATTTTAATAACTTACGCTAAATACGCTTAAATAATTTTTATACTATGGT
The DNA here is from genome assembly GCA_018249875.1 of Cecropterus toxeus. Taxonomy (NCBI): domain Eukaryota; kingdom Metazoa; phylum Arthropoda; class Insecta; order Lepidoptera; family Hesperiidae; genus Cecropterus; species Cecropterus toxeus. The sequence goes on along the minus strand of DWNE01005365.1, from coordinate 5,373 downwards.
CACTTTCTTTGTATTAGGAAAAATGAGTACCTATGGTATATAATATTAGAATTTGACACAAGAATACTTTTACGCAAAAAAGGAAGGTTTATTTCATTGGTTCTTATATTTTAGCTACTTTATATTATTGAACAAAATGCCAATTTTCATGGAAATGTATGACTTCATAATTCAAATGCGTAGACTTTTTGTTTTATCGGTTTTAAGTTTTTTGGCAAGTAAGATCTCGATAACCGAATAACCACTAAGATTTAGTTTATGGTTATAGCTTATTTTAATGGCATTCAGTTTATACTTTCGGTAAAATATACAACTTTTACTCGTTTTCTGATTACTCACATAAGTTCCTATCCTACCTTCCAAGACTTCGTTCACGGACTGAAAATGTAAATTTTGACCTCATTTCACATATAAAATTTATGTTAGAACACGAACGAATGATGCGGACCTATCAAATATTCCTAGCACAATTTTTCTCACTTACGGAAAATCGATATCCATTCCTGATTTAAAATTTTATCTCATAGCTCAAGCGCTAAAATAGCACTTTCAGAAACTGCTTCCTCATTTAAAGACTTTAAGTTCGGCGTTAAATTTTACGGCCATCTCAGGAGCAGTAAACTGGAAGTTTACTGTATGACTTTATTCAACCGTTCGGCAGATTTTTGAGATAAAATTTTATCCTCGCGTTTACTTTCGGTTATTTTTGTAGATAGTCTTAAAGCGATTATCAACACCAAAAACAAAATAAATTGTAATTTAAAGTAACGTTAAGAACTTTAATAACAACATGGATTTTCTTAACTAACTTAAAACATAATTTAAAATAGGTTTCTAGTTAAACTTTTAAAATATAAATCGTAATATATAATTCGTATAGGATAAGGATACGATAGGATAATTTATAGGATGGGATAGGACAGGATTTAATAGGATAGGAGTAAATGTAAGCTTTTAAATAGTAAGAAATAGAAAGTATAAGTAGTAATCCGTGTGTATAGTATACACTCTAAATAATCTTACAAAATAACACGATAAGATGTGACCATATTACTTCTAAATACAAAACAGCATGTCAATCTTCTTGGTCGTTGATACAACGCTGTGTGTGCTTGGTGTATAGGAACGAATGTTTCTTCTTGCAGGCCCGGAGCGCTAGCACCAGTAGCTTTAGGAGTGTAAGTCAGGTAATGAAGTCAGTATTGACGCTTTATCACGCCTGATTCATCGATTGTTTGATTTGGTTGGTTGTTTTGGTCGGCAATGATTTTTGCGTCTTCAAAATCGGATTTATTTAAAATGTTACTCATAAAAGCGGGTTCATTAAAAGTTTGAACTGAAACTTCGTATGAAGATCGTGACTAACATAGCTAGACGAGATAGCTTAAGATGAGTGGAAAGTACATAAATTCATGACCAAAAATCGTTGCCAAATTTTGTCACGAGTCATTTGCGTTTTTAATGTAGTTGGTTTTAGCGTAGATGCATCATTATCACCGCTGTAGAGACAGGAAACTAAGGTAAGGAACGAGTAAACAGAGAATACTGCTAAACATCTAACGATTGCTACATACGAACACTTCTCAATAACACAATAATGAACTAGTTCAGTAAGTTTTTTTAGAAAATTAAATTTTCTATTTGCTACTGTTACTTATGGATCTTTTATAATAAGATATAGGTTTATGCTATATTCAAGTGCCCGGAATATTCTAAATGATCCTTGAAAGCATGTGATTATTATATCTGATACTTAAATATCTTCCAAAACGCAGAACATCGCATTATCACGGACTCACGGCGTGATTCTTCAAATTTCATAATATTATCACTGCTTTTGAAATGAGAAGATATCTGATTGATAAAAACTAAGTCTACTTGAAATGAAGTAGCCACTGCTATGACATTTATAAATTGATCGCAGATGTAATGCTTGCCAAGTAAGTTTTATCTACTGTATAATATGTATCTATAAAGAATTAGCAATCATTCAATGGCTATTAATTTGAAAAAAATAATGCATTGGTTTAATATTGACTATGCATATAAAATGTGATAAATCTGCCTAAATATAGATTGCTCAGATGCCAGTATCACGGAAAAATTATTTCTGATGTCGGCCACATAATATAGCATTTTTTGACTTTTGGAGATACACTTAAAACAGGTCTCACCTAGAATCTAATGTTACAATAGTTTTAGGTTTAAAGCAAAGTGATGATTGAATTTCCTCCGTTAACGATATATTTTGAATAGGTCATTGGTCTCCCTAATTGGAATTGAATATTTTTTTCATAATTTACAAGCAGTAATCGGGCCTGCTCTGTATTTAATGGAAAGGCACTGCCGAAATCAAATCTCTAAACAAACGGAAAAGTTTTTTTTTTACCTAAGGTTGGCCGATTCCTGCGTTTCGACCCTAGGCTTAAGTTGGAGCGTCGGAAAGAATGTTTCCCACCTCTGTTATTAGACTAAAATCGGTACGATGATGGTAAATCTGCAATCAAATCACGAGGAGTTTTGCCTTCAATAATGTTCTTTTGAAGAACAAATTCCCGTGGTATGTATACTCTTATCACCACCACACCTATTTCAACACGAATGTTACGCGTGTTCTGGTTTAAAAAGGGGTGGTAAGAGTAATATACTTATCCGTGACCTTCCCACTTAGTCTTCTGGAGTAGGGACGCGTGGACCAGGGATAGCAGCGCATCTTTGGCTAACCTCAAGTCATGGTAAGGTTGATTACAGAGGTCCATGGGCGGTAGTGACCACTTACCTTCAGATGAATTGCAAGATCATTCGCTTTTACAATAGTATAAAACAAAGATGAGTTCTACCTCCAACAATGTTTTTGAAGAACAACTTTATGTTCATGTAGGAAAATAAAAATGCAAAGAAAAAAAACTGCATTTTTCAAACAAATATTTCTAAGCATTGCTGCAGTCTATTTGCGTAAGCCAGTCCGATCTCAATTGTTCGCTCGTTGGTCAATAGAAACAGTTACATGTAGGTCGAACTCAATACTGGAACTTACAATACCTAGAACTTACAATAGATGCAGACAACAATCGCTTTACATCTAGTCCATGCAATTCAACAAACCAAACAGCTCAAAGTAGCGCATCTGTTGTCGATTTTAAGTAGCATTTTCACCGGCCGGGAAGGTACCATACACTGAAACTTTTTTTTTTCGGGTGGAAACCTTCAAAAGGTACCCGTACGACGGGTTATGTGGAATTTTACCACACCAAAACCTCCCCGGTGGCCGTCCTCAGCGCTGTGTGGAGGATTCCGGGATCTCATCGGGTGAGCATTAGCGCTCACCGTGCTTTCACATATGTATAACGGCATGCGACCGCACATGTCGCCGTTCTTCCCAGGGTTACTTGACTGGACGCATCGAGCTCCCACCGTTGCCGCCCGCAAACCCGGAAGTCCTCTTTTAGTCGCATCTTACGACAGGCATAGGATACCGTAGCCCTATTTTGGTTCCTGTACTACAGGGACAGTGAAGCCTAACTTGTAACGCTTCGGATAGTTATGTCTCTCTACAGACCCTTCTGGAGGCAGCAGTTGCCGACATAGTTGTTACTAGACAGAAACAATAATAACAATGCTTTTTACGCTCATAGCCCCACATTACGATTCTCGCCTGTGTCGTGGGTACAATAGACATACACAAAAATGAATAAACAAACACCCAGACCCAGAATGGAAATCTAAATTTATCATTCAGATGTCTGACTAGCCGGGGATCGAACCCGGAACCCAATGCAAGTCAGACAGGTATGGTGACCGTCTCGCCACGCAGATTGTAAAGGTGAGAAATAGGTGTGGGGAAGTACTTCCGCAGTGGAATCTTTATTACCAATATAATGTTAAATAGTTAAATAATAAGTAAGTTAATAAGTTAAATAATGTTAAATAAGTAACCTTTATTACCAATATAATGTTAAATATTACATACACTTTTATAAAACAAAATGGTCATATTATATTACATTTAAAATAGGCAGGATTCGAATGCTAGGGGCAAGTTTATGTAAATACTGTCCTGTGACCCAGTGACCTACATTTGAACCCAATCTCGCCTCGCCCCGAAGTGTGAAATTCCATCTTCGAGTGCTGTGCAGATACGCGACTTTTAGATATATTTGTCATTACCCGACTGCGTCAGAAGGAGGGTAATGTTTTTCGAGCGTGCGTATAAATGTATGTTTGTTTGTATTGTCGGTTTCTTTGGCACGCGCTTCAGCCTAAACGGCTTGACGGATTGTGACCTAAGGCATATCATTGGAATCGTCTCAGTTACTGTTTTATTTATTTACTTCATATTTTTTACATTTCATGTAAAATCAATCATCACTTTTTAAAACTCTCTTGTCTTTTAAAGCTAACTTAACTCCGTAATGCAATATTTAATGATCCTCATGTGATTTGATTCATTATTAGAATACAAAGTCAATATTATTTTATTAGTATTATTCTATAATTTGAAATACTATGTATGAGTATAGAATCACACTTAGAGACACTGTATTATCTATATATATTACTCAGTGACAGTAACATAGCCGTTAGTAGCCCTGTAAAAGCTTTGATTGCAGGCGAGTTTGATTATAGATTTTCAATAGAAGTTAGAAAACGACTTAGAAATCGGTACGCAAAGATAATCTATGATTTTATCTTATTGATCTTATGTGCGAACTAGAAATTAAATACATCGTTCTCACTTGTCTATCGTTAAATCGGTAAATATTTGAGAGTTCCAGTGGAGTAGACTATGCTTTCTATTCTGAAATAAGATCGTAGTCTATCAGTATGTTTAATTTCCATTTCATCCGCTTTATTTGCAATTACAATTGATAAAATACAAAAAGTTTATTCATGCGGATAAAATCGCAACAAAATCGCAAGTCTGTCGCACCGATTCCCTGACTATTCCAAATGAAGCCCTCTCATTAACTATTGTACTCCCCGGTGTCGTCGTTTCCTTATCGCTCCACATTTTAGGCTATTTATATCTTCGAAATACGTCATCATTTGTTTTTACTTTTACTGTTTTTTTCAGAACAATTTGCTATGAAAAAACGTATTATTGTTAGATCTTGAAAGTCAAAGATACTTATTTATAGAAATCTAATCATGTATCATAAGTAATCCTGATATATGTATTTTATGAACAGCTACTAACTAGAATGCTGGACTACAAACGTTTACAGAGTAAATATATTTACGATCCTACTTTATAATTCAGTTCAGTAGTTTCGTTTTATTGCTATTTTAAACAAAGATGTTCTCTCGTCAACCCATTATTGTCCCACTGCTGGGCACGGGTCTTCTCTCAGAGTGAGAGAGTTTTAGGCCATA
>DWNE01005364.1:0-14058 GCA_018249875.1 Cecropterus toxeus | reverse complement strand
TGCGTGCCTGGGATTCGAACCCCGGATCCTCGATTGAGAGGCCGAGTTTCAACCATTAGGCTATCACTGCTCATACAAAGAATTACGTATGTGTATTGTTTTTGTAGTGTATGTACCATCGTACTGATAAACTGTTAATTAGTATTAAAGGTAATACGATCGTAAGTGTTTTAGCTATAATTGAAGAAAATAATTCTAAATAATATATTCAGCTGCTTGAATATTCTCTCATTCTCAAAGGCTGCTTTCTGGTTGAAGCCGGATCTTGTTATTATTTTTATTGATGTGAAACATCTATCGACTCTCGTAAACTGGACTGTTGGCATAGCGATGCTTGCTTTTATGTATTTTGCGCCATCTGTTATAAATTGTCTGAACTATTAAGTATCAAACAAAACTAAGCGGGATTCGCTGTTAATTACTTTATTTTCATTATCCTAAATATTTACTTCCTGGCCCAATCATGCCTTTTATGCATATTAATAGTACGAACACGATGTTTCACATCTGTAAAGCGTCCCGTGACGGATATTTTTTTTAGATTTGTAACGAACACGATGTATCACATCTGCCAAGCGACCCGTGATTCGTCCCGTCCCGGCTATTTTTTTTAGATTTGTATTTACCTCATTAGTAAGTTTATTAGTTTAATATACAGCGAAATTTATTTACTTTTTGTACTTAGGTCGTTTTACTCTGAGGTTAAATAACGACTTTTTGGAATGTGTTTACTCGCTTGACAACTTTCAGTGTTGTTCACACCGATCCTCTGTTTCACATCACTAACCATATAAACAACAAGAATAATTTATATTTGTGTATAAAAGAAGTACGCGATGGCTCGCGAGGTGCCAAGGTTGATTGCCAGACACCTATTTATGAATCCAACGGTTGTCCATTTTATTTTTTCAACGTTTCCTGTTTTTAAAAACCGCCGAAATCTAAATCGCATTTACTATTTCATATGAATTAAGGTCTGCTCTATTGCGTCTTTCTAGGGCTGTCTATTCGTATAAGATAAGATTAAATAAAAAAAACCGGCCAAGTGCGAGTCGGACTCGCGCAAAAAGCATTCCTACGTAAATCCGTACCATAATTTATACAATACAAAAAGAACTCGTTTGTTGTATGGGAGCCCTCCTTAAGTCTTTACATTTTAATTTTATTCCGTTTTTATTATTTGTTATTATAGCGGCAATAGAAATACATCATCGGTGAAAATTTCAGCTGTCTAGCTATCACGGTGCATGAGATACATCCTGGTGACAGACAGACGGACGGACGGATAGCGAAGTATTAGTAATAGGGTTCCGTTTTTACTATTTGGTTACGGAACCCTAATAATGTAAATAATTATAATTATTAGTGGTAGTTTCACCGCAGATTACCTTTTAGTAACATACATACCTTGCAATACTGCTTGGATTCTAAAAATTAAGAAATATATGTAAAAAAAATTAAGGCGAAAGTTTATAAGGATTATGTGTTCCTCTTTTAAACAAAAAATACTGGAACTTTATACAGAACAGGGATTCTATCTGAAGTCAATCACAGATATATTACTACTACCGAGGACTAAGATGAACGCCTTATATCAAAGTGAGGCAACCACACTCTTCAATCGAAATGCGGGAACTGTTTCACGCTAGAAATAGGTGGCGGTGGTACCTCCCCGGTCGAACTATTCCCGTTCTACCACCTTTAAAATTTCAATAACCTAAGTTGTAAGAAATGTTGGTCCAATAACGTGACAACCCTAAATTAATTTACAATATTCCATTAAAATTATTATATATACAAACGGAAAGGAAGCAATAATTTGTTTATACACCGACATATGTAATGATATTAATAATTTATGTTTTTATCGTCTTTTTATATACCTATCTGAAATAACATTAACTCGACTATCGAAATTGTATGAAATGTCTTTATAGGCCTACAGAGGCACTTAATTTTTTTTTTCGTCAAATATTTTATTCTTCTCGTATCGTTCTTTATCGTTCTTATCGTTCTTTTCGTATCGTTCATCGTAAAACCGTTACCTTATGGTAGAACCAATGTAGTTCGACCGGGAAGGTACCCCCGCCATACCTATTTTAGCGTGAAGCAGTTCAGTTTCGGTGGAAGGGTGTGGTTGCCGGCTCACTTATATATGAGGCGACCATCTTAGTCGGGAGTGACAACGCATCTGTCATCGACTTCAGATAAAATCTCTATTCTATATGAAGTTGCTTACAGATGTCTATGGGTGGCAGGAATCACTTACCATCAGGTGGGCCACATGCTCGTTTGTTAATACATTTTTATAAAAGAAAATATAATCAGATCGCAGCAGTTATATCACTAGGGTTTAAGACCGGCGGAAGCCAGCTTTAGAAATGCCTAAAAAATTGATCTACCGATATGGAGTGTGAGTTTTTCGACATGTCTAGATTTTGAGAGAGCTGAACTCCCTACATCCCTTACCCTTGCCCGCCATCTTGCCTGATAGTGCGTGAGTTCATATTTTATTTAAATAATAGATATTTTTTACAGAAAAAGTTCACAAGGAATTTCTTTCGTCGCTCCTTATCAAAACTAAATGCATTACAAATACGATAATAGGTAATTGACGTTTATTTTTTATCTTTAAATAACATGCTTTGATTCTGTATTTCTTAAATTAATTTAATTCGTAACTAAATTTGTTTGTGCATGAAAGTATTTTAACGTTTACCCATCCTTATACATTTGGACGTATAAATGTTTTTTTCTACAAACGAGTTTAATTATATTGCATTAAATGCGAAGAACATTTTATTCAAAATAAAAGAACACATTAAGACACCAAGGAATATAAACATTGAAACTAGTATAACATATTTCGTAGGTCACACCCACACATGATCAAAATGGTTGCTACACAGACAATCATTGTTCCTTAAACATTTTATTACCTGTTATGACAATGTGTTTGTGTTATGAATGAAATAAACACTATCAATTCTACCGTCGCTAGTAATATTCAACAACGTTTTACTGCGACTTTGCTCGGAAAATGCAACTATATGTAACTATAAATAAGCATAACTTTTGCTACAATTATAATTGTTAAAGAAGATATTTTTATATTAGTTGTATCATTACCCATTTTCGTATTTTTACCAACCTGCGTCAGAAGGAGGGTAATGTTTTTCGAGCGTATGTATGTATGTTTATATGTATGTATGTCCATTTCGTTGGTTACGCGCTACAGCCCAAACGGCTTGATGAATTATGACGTATGCCATATCATTTGAATCGTCTCAGTTTGCATAGTGGCATAGGCTATATTTCTTTTAAGTGGCGCCTGGAAATAGACGAAAAAAAGGGGGGAAGAGACGATTTTCTTTACTATTACGACAATATGGGTATCAAATGAAAGCTAGTAAATAGACCTATCTTATAATACATGTATATTGCAATACTTTTACTTCACTATTTTGACAGAAACTCAGGTAAGCGTTAAATTAAATATACATATAGTATCATTCGTTTTCAGCAGTCGGGTTTTTTGTTTTTATGTTTTTACGATGTTGCTAGTTATCAATATTGGTTCCTGGACGTTCGTTTTGAATATAAAACAATGTACTTTTTTTTGTAAATATGTAATATCAAATGAGCAAGCAGCCCACCTGATGGTAAGCGGTTACTGCCGCCCATGGACACTTGTAAGCAACTTCATATAGAACAGGGATTCTATATGAAGTCGACAGATGCGTTGATACTCCCGAGGACTGAGATGGTCACCTCATATAAAAGTGAGCCGACAACCACACTCTTCCACCGAAACACAAGAAATGCTTCACGCTAGAAATAGGTGTGGCGGTGGTACTTCCCCGGTCGAACTACAATGGATCTACCACCTGGCCAATTTTTGATCATTTACTAAACGTAACGTTTAAACATGTAAATTTAGTTTCTTGGTCAATGGACTTTAGTAGTGAATAAACTGTGGCGGAAAAATAAAATCTAAATCAAATTCTGAAATAAAACCGCACGTGCGGCTTACAATCAGTGACAAAATTAATTTAAAACAACATCCATTCAACACATCGAAAATAACTTTCTCCATGTAACACTTGAGAAGTATTATTTCAGAGAATTCTTGAAATAAATAAGAAATTTTCTTGGGGACTGATGACGGCTCGCTACTCAAGACAGGGTTGGCACGAGACCAGTTTTCATCGATATATTTAATAGGATCTTAATATCACGCTCTTGGTTGTTTGTTGTTTGTTTTTTTTTTCATATTCACCTAAAATAACCCTTTCATTGATACTCATAATATGGGACTCTATTAAAAAATCGGCCAAGTGCGAGTCGGATTCGGGGCCGAAGAGTTGCGTACCATCATCTATAAAAAAGGGCATAAAAATATTTTTGGTCTATAGGAGTCCTGCTTAATTATTTATTTTATTTTTATTTAACTATTTATTTTAAGAAAGTTTGTTGTATGGGAGCCCCCCTTAAATATTTATTTAATATGTTTTTAGTATTTGTTGTTATAGCGGCATCAGAAATGCATCATCTGGGAATTTTTAACTGCCTAGCTATTATGGTTCATGAGATACAGCCTGGTGACAGATATAAGGAAGGACGGACAGCGGGTTCTTCGTTACATAATTCCGTTTTTTCCCCTTTGGGTATGAAACCCTAAAAGCATTGTCTTCTACAGATTTTTTTTTGCAAAATATCAGCTCAATTGATTGACAGATTTAACCCTTACATACTAACGTACTTACATAAAATTGTATTAAAAATCTCGCAAAGTGCAAAGTTGATCGCAAGCATAAAAATACTTCTAAGATCAAAAAATGTATGATTTGATAAAAAATATAGAGGACGTAAATGTTTTTTTTTTTTAAATAATCTTTTGATGTTAAACATCTATACGCGCATGTGAACTTAATTGTTGGCGTAGCGCTGCTTGCTTTTGCTAATATTATGTCTGTTATACATTGTCGGGTCTATTAAGTATGGAAGAACACGAGCTGCGATGTTAGTCCGACTAAGTGCGGGGTACTGTTCGTAGAGGGCGCTATTTTCATTATGCTATATATTTAGTTCCTGTCGCAATTTTGTCTTTTATGCATGTTATTTGCACGAACACGATGTTTCACATCTGCCAGTCGTCCGATGACGGCTATTTTTCAGCATTTTAATTATAAGTTCCTGTAGAAATTTTGTCTTTTATACATATTGTTTGCACGAACACGATGTTTCACATCGGCCAGGTGTTCTATGACGGCTATTTTTCAGCATTTTAATTACATCTGCCCTAAACAAAAGTTGAATTACGTAAAGATAAACCATACTTTTCAATTTTAAATATTTGATAACCCTAAGAAAAACATTTCTCAATTCTTCAAACTCATTTCCACACTTTAGCTTTTGAACCTTTGACTAATTAGTGCGAAATTATTGTCACGTTTTTCTTCACATTCAACGTGAACGTGAACGTGCTTTAGCGTTAAAAATGTGTCACGGGGACTTATCAGAACTAATATGTACAAATTTGTTTGTACATATAAGTTATAGGCTAATATAAAATGGCTATAAGGGCTAATATGACCCATTTTTGATGGTACAATTAAGGGCGGCAAATTTTAAAAATCTTAATTTAAATTGATACTTAAAGAGTCAGTGAACGTCAATAAATTGCGTGGTTCGTGGTTTGCAGTAGCGTAGCGTGGGCTTACGCCGCTCGGGGCGTCAGTTAAACTCGCCACACGTTATACAAATTATGAGGAGCAAAAAAAACGACAATATCTAACTTGACCACCAAAAAAAACGGTTGCCAAATCTGTTTTTGCCGCCCCCAAATCTATTTTTGCCGCCCCTCAAAATGTGCCGCTCGGGGTGGACCGGCCTCCGCCCCCCCCCCCACCCTTCACTACGCCACTGGTGGTTTGCCGTGGTTTCTGAGCCCATGCCCAGCTGGGACAATAATTGATTGACGATGATGACGATGTACCCACAACAAGAAATCTTACTAATACTATGAGTATAGAAATTAATGCTAGAAAGGCGATGAAGTCATTATTACTTATTGCCAATAATTGGTTCATAAGATTATCGCTTTGAATACAAACGTTATTCATGCTTCGTAAAACAAATGTCATTTGAAATTTTGCCAAGAAGTTACACGACACAAATTGGATTCGGAAAATGCATTGCGTGTAATCATGTGCGAACATAGATTACATTTATGTGTATGCATATGTGACAAATTTCTATGCATATGTCAAACTTAAGTAACTGGCTTTATGAAATAAAAATGTGACGCGTAACGGAATAACGGAAAAATGTGACGGCAAATTTCTCTCATATGTCGATAAAGAAGTTTCACTTCAAATAAAATATTAAATGCTATTTCGATCATTTGTTGCGAATCGAAAAACCATACCACCGAAAGGAAATGATCAAAAAGGTGCTAAAAAATAGGCTGCAGAATGACGTCACTAAAATTACATTTCATATAAGCACATTAGGTTATTATTTTGGGTAAGTGATGAGCGTGAAGAGAGGTTTCACCAAGATATTTTATCAATTGAAAAATATATTAAGGCTGAGACTCTAAACAGCAGAGTCTCGGGAGATTATTGTTGGTTTCTTATAAGAAAAAGTACAGAACAGTAAAATACAGAAACAGAATACAAGTATATTAATGGGACATTTTACTACATTGTATTAAAAAACTCCATTTTGATGTAATTACTAAATACTTTCTATAATAATGCTGCTATAGCTATTTCGGTTGTATTTTTTCACTTTTTATTTGTAAAATAGTATAATTGTAAAGTTAATTAAAAATCACATCAGAACATAAACGCTGATACGCGTCAATGATAAGCAAAAAACAGCTATCAAAAAGCGTGTGAAAGCAGAAATCAAAAAACGAATGCGAGAAACATTTTAAAATCAACATTAACTTCGCTAAATGCACTCGCTTTCATCTCTCGGTGAAAATTAATTTCGTATGAGTGCACGAACGAGATATGTTAACATTGCAAATGCAAGCAACGCGGCGAATTTTCTGCAACCAACGAAAGGTCGATTTGTCCCTCGGTTATCATTAAGTTAGTCAGTCCCTTGATTAAAAGCGTTAGATCATGAGCGTGTTAGATAATAGACTTTTCAAGCACCACCGCTGAATCTACTTTTATGACATAACTACTATTAAACACGCTGATGTGTTTCAGTAAATAAGGTAAACGTGAAATAAATACTGCGCGTGCTTAGTATAGGTACAGGAAAAAGTTATATTTTTTTTTATACCTAAACCTAACGGTAAGGCAGACGGGCTACCTGATGATAAGTAGTCACCGTCGCCTATGGACATTTGCAACACCAGGGGAGTCGTCAATGCATCGCCGGCTTTGAAGGAGAACTCTTTTCCCACCTTTTTTGAAGAGCCCCATATCATAGCGCACCGGGAATACCACGGGAGGAAGCTCATTCCACATCTTACACGTCCGTAGCAAAGGCGAACGTGCAAACCCAACCGTAGAGGACCGCCACGAGTCCAGCTGGTGTGGATGGAACTTCATCCTTCGTAATTTGGGTTAATTATAGATATCCATGGACGGCTGTTGCCATTTACCATTAAATATACTGCATACTCATTTGCTACTTTTATAATATAATAAAATAAAACCGGCAAAGTGCGAGTCGGGCTCGCGCACGAAGGGTTTCGTACTATTATCTATAAAAAAACAACCAAAAAATCTCGTATGTTATATACAATAAATATTTAAGGAGGAGCTACCTAAAATATTTATTATATTATATTCAAGTGGCAAAGAAATACATCATCAGTTAAAATTTAAACTGCATGTGCTATCACGGGTCATAAGATACAGTTTGGTGACAGACAGACGGACAGCAGAATTTTAATAATAGTTTTAACCCTTTGGATACGCAACCCTAAAAAGCATAGTTTATTCAGAAATTAAGATTTTATTAGAATCTACCATTTAGGCCATGTTTTACTAACATTTATTATTATTATAAATAGTACTTATGTTTATTAGTATTTAGTTACAACTTATTAAGAGTAAAAATGATGAAATAAAAGTTAATGGGTCATGGATTATGTTTCAAGAGATTGTTGAACAAATATGAAAATAGGTCAAATGATCCCATCCGTGCGTTGAGTGTTAAAACATTAAAATATTTTAATGGATATTTATTCTAACAAATTATGCATATTAACATATTTTAAGTGGTCACTTACCTGAAGTGCACTGAACCCAGCTACTTGAACAATCAATTTTTTTATGAATTGTACTAATCCGACCAGCACATAAGAGTGTGGTGAGGGAGCTATATCAGAGCCGTATCAACTTGGATCTCAAGGAACGCATCATTGGCCAACCCCAGATAAAACTGATTCTATGTGGATATGATACAGTCAGGTAGACTACATGTTCCGTAACACCCTAGGGCTCCGTGACCCTTTAGTTCCGGGATTAGAATAGGGCTACGGCACTCCCTGCCTGTCGTATGAGGCGACTAAAAGGGCCTTCCGGGGTTGCGGGCGGCAATAGTGGAAGCTCCAACCGTCCAGCCAGGCGACCCCTGGAAGGACGGCAGTATGTATGGTCGCATACCGCCGTAAAGACCAGTCGGTGCGGTGGGCCCAGCCACTTACCTGGGTGGAGCCCGAGGGGGCAACGCTTTGGAGATCCCGGAGTCCTCTTCGTAGCGCCGAGGAGGGCCACCAAGAGGGGTTATAGTGCGGTAGAAATCCCACATAATATGGCGTCGCTCAAATGGCGTCGGGTACCTTTTGAAGGTTTCCCCGTCGATAACAAAATAAAAGGGTACTGATCAAGTGCGAATTGATAGACTTCACACATGTTCGATAACTTTTTTAAAGGAACTTCAGGTGTGTAGTTTTCTCACGATATTTACCATAAAACAGTGATAATTAACTTCCTTCACGCACAACATTTTAGAAACTAGTAACATTGTTAATTTTTTTTAAACCAAAACCCTACTGCTTAAAATGCTTTTTTTGGGTCATAATGATACATTTAATGTATCTTATATTGGTCTTTTTAATAACTTTAATTTGATACCCATATTGTTGTGATAATAAAAAATAGTTACCCCCCTCCCCCCTTTTCCCCTATTTGCAAGTGCCATTTTTAAAAGGTATATAGCCTATGTCACTCGCCAAACTGAGACGATTCTGATGATATGACATATGTCACAATCAGTCAAGCTGTACGAGTAGCGCCAAAGAAATAGTCATACATGGCCAAACATACATACATACGTTTAATATACATACTCCTTCTGACGCAGTCGGGTATAAAATAGAGGTGCGTGCCTGGGAATCGAACCTCGAATCACCCGATTGAGAGGCCGAGTTTCAACCATTAGACTATCACTGGTCTTAAACAACATAACACAAATTAATAGTACTTCGTGTCTACTTTACAGAAAAATGGGTTACTCATTTAAATTAATTAAACGAATGCTTCGGAGTACGAGGGAATATTCAGATTGGAATTTTAATGGATAACTTGAGCGAATAAATTGACACATAAATTTCAGCTCATCCCGCTCATTCATTTGAGCCGACTGCGACCCATTTAAGGTTAGCGGAAATCATGTGGAAATTCATTGAAGCATTCTTAAGTTTAAATTTTATAATATTTTTAATAAAATATTAATAAGCATTTTTAACAGATTGAAGTAGCAAACGAGCATGCAGTCCACCTGATGGTAAGTGGTGACTGCCGCCCTTATAGAACAGGGGTTCTATCTGAAGTCGATCACAGATGCGCTGCTACTCCTGAGGTCTGAGATGCCTCATAAATAAGTTAGCCGGCAACTACACCTTCCATCGAAACGCAAGAAATGCTGCACGCTGGAAATAGGTGCAGCGGTGGTACTTCCCCGATCGAACTACGCTGGTTCTACCACCTGGAAATATACAATTTTTTGCCTATTTGTTCTTTATAGACCGTTGGAGGTAGACTGAAATGTCTATTTTTAATTTTTGCATTAATATCTATATCTATCTGTCGATCTTCAAATCTGTGAATTATTATATGAAAAATTCTTGTGGACATTATTTTCAATAAAATGTCAAGAGTTTGCATAAATTCGTTTTATATGTGTAGTAGCTGGTAAGTGGCCACAGGAGCTCATGGACACCTGTGATCAACCCCAGGTAGGCTGGCCCCAGGCTGTGATCTACCGCGCTGACCAAGCGCGAATTTGTAGACTCATCGAATTATAACTCACATTGTGAAAACTGAATTACATCCTTGTCTAACGTGGAATCGTACCTGAAACCCGCTTTTACCGATGCACCATGCACAAGTCATGATAACAATTAGGTATATTTAGATGAAATGTTTAGACTGATAGATCATTCAGTTATTTCTATTACTCACATGCAAGACTCATTATACCATCACCAATATTTCAGCGTGAATTCCAATCGCCTGTAATGTGTTATTGATCAAGGTGTAATGAAAACAAACATCAGTCTATTTTTATGTAAGTGTGCGTAACATTATTTAGTTTTCACCGTATGGTTCTGGAATTTATAGAAACAGTTTAGATGTGAAACATCTATACCTGTAAACATGATTTTTGACGTGGTGTTGCTTGCCTTTATTTATTTTAGCGCCATTTTCGCAACTACTCAGTATCGAACAAAACTAAGCGGGCTGCAGTGTTCGACTTAGTGCGGGGTACTGTTCGTAGATGACGTTATTTTCATCATGCTATATATTTAGCTCCTGTCACAATCTTGTCTGTTATGCATGGGTATTACTTGTAAGAACAGTGGACCTAGAAGGCTGAAAGAATAACATTACTCAGATGCAAGTATTTCTGTACACAGGTGTAAGTTATACGTCCATACAACAATACATACTTCCTACAAGTGTTGTATTGTGTTTTTTTATCTCCAATTGTAAGTTGGATCTGGAGGTGAAATTTAGACAAAAGTATTATTACATATTTATTTTTGCTTATATCGATTGCAGTCCTACGGCTGGACATAGTCTACCACGTTTCTCCAATGCAGATCGTTGTATGCAATACCATTAAGATTCCTAATTTAATGTTAACACTTAACTAAATGACGACACTCCGACTTTCCTTCTCCAGCACAAACAAGAGAAATGCCACATTATCGTTACTTGACAAAGGAACAATTGTACCACCATTGTCGGACCTCGAATTTAATTCATGTATATCACACACTTATGCAAAATCTTTAATAATTTCTCATACTAAAATAAAATGCGTTTCACTAAAAAATGCACGTCAAAACGGCGGCATTAGTATATGTTTCTCTTTCACACATTACAGAAACGAGCGAGAGGCAAACAGAGCTACTTCGGGTAACAACCTTTATTGATACAATTTATAAATACCTCTCAATATTTTAAGCGTTTTACGTTAGCGTAAAGCAGACGGCGATAAATCCGCACCGCTCTTTAACCGCTTTTCCACTGATTTTAATGGAGCATAAAACTATCATAACGATTAGATTGGATGCATACAAGCATGCATTCGCTGAAATTGTTTTCAATCAGATCAAACGCGGATTTAAAAACATTTTAACAAGAGTTATTTGTTCAAGCATTAAGGAAATCTATTCTATAATGTTTTTAAGGGTATGATTAGACTTCAAATCTGGTATATCTGTCTTGCAAAGTGTAAACACTTTAAAATAACCAAACGTTAAAAACTTTGTAATAAAATTTACATTCACCATATTTGCATTGAAACAGGAAAAGAGCAATATATACGTATAGTCACATTAAATTGAAGAAACACTCATAAACATTATTCAAATATAGCCTTTAATCCTGAATAACGAAATATTCTTTTTATTTGAAACAAATCTTACTACTGTCTCTACCAAATTCAAATGCTCTACGGTTGTCTATGGCCAAACATAGTTTAAAAAAAAAATCTTGCCAGTTACTAGTATGTATCTGTCTTAAGTCGTCTTTATTTGTGATTGAATTTCCTATTTCGCGGTTAGCAGATACGCATTAACTGTTACGACCACTAGTTTCGTATTGTTTGTTTTGAGAAGATTAAATAAAGAAAACTGTTTAACAGTTTGTGGATCCGGGAAGTTAACTAATAAACTTGACTGTCGCTAAAGTAAGTGTTGGTTAGTAAAAAAATTGTCAATTTTTTGATTAACAAGCAATAAATTAACTTTTAAGAATCCTTTTTGTGATAACTGTGATAACTTCTTATGAGGGGGAATCACTTCGTTACGTAACGCGTAACGGCGCCAGTCTCGCTTCCCTTTCTCTCACGCATACGGCAGCGTCATGCTGGCGCTTCCTCTCTCACTCTAACCCACCGTATTTCGGACTACGCTTCTCTCTCCTCTCCTCGCGTGACTCAGTGTTTACTGTGCGATAGACATTTTTGCTTTTCTCATTTAACAGGGTTTACCGTACCGGAACCGTTACCGGAACAACAAGGGCTGACTATATCTATCTCAAAATAAATCTCAAACACTGTCTATTTTCTATAAGTACCAATCCAAACTCCATAGCGATGTAAGTCACATTTTTTAAACACGCTTTCTACACTCATAGCCCCAAATTAGGATTTTCTCCCGTGTCGTGGATGCTATGGACACACAAAGACGAATACACAAACACTCAGACCCAGAAGAGAAATCTAAACTCATCATTCATATTTCTGTCTGGCCGGGAATCAGACCCGGGACCCACTGTGCGCCAGACTGGTATGGTGAACGCTCTGCAACGCGGGTCGTCGACGCGGGATTTATGTTTTAACAACATATTTTTATATCTTAAAATTAAGATCTTTAAAGTGGTATTAGACATTATACTGATAAATCCTTAAAATGCTTTTACGCTACATTACAAACTATTTCATCCGAGTATCTTTATGTTTGACATTAAGCGGGCGATAAAAAGTATGTTTTATCGAAACCACTCATTCTTTGGATATAGTTTTATTGCAGTGATGAAATGCTTGCTCTAATGAGATTTTTATTAAACACTAGCTTTGCCCCGTGTTTCACTCGCATTTAATATGCAACATAATATACGTGTAACAGGAATGTTGTACCTTCAACAATTTCAACAAACTTTTTTCAAGATACAACTATTAGTACTACTAGTAACTATACTTTTATATACTTTTGGCCATCTATCCTACTTCTGAAACATAAATTCGTTAACAAAACGTTGGTAACCCTAGTATTACCCTAGACCTGCCGTTAGTAGGCAATATGGTGCAGTCTATTGTTACCACTCGTATGACGCATTCGTCTTTAAATTTGTAATTGTTACTAGATACACATATGCAGACAGACGTTTCTAGACGCATTCTAGAACAAGACCGAGCTTCGTGCACTAGAATAGATGCACCCGATTGACCGTGCTGATATGCTGCCTCAGACACTTAAACTAATAGACTCCTAATGATATTAGTCTGTTTTATTTTTCTGTATTCGAAAAAATAAGCTTATCAGAACTGCTCATGTATATCTGTGTCTGTATGTGTGTGTTAGCACAAGTTTAGTAGGCGTTAAATTCAGATGATCGCCTCATATATACGTGAGCCGGCAACCACACCCTTCCACCGAAACGCAAGAACTGCTTCACGCTAGAAATAGATCTGGCAGTGGTACTTTCCCCGGTCGAACTACATTAGTTCTACCACCTTGTAAGTTTTTTCATCCATCCTTCATAGGCGTGCAAAGATTTAACTCAAACGTTTTAACGTGGATAAAATCATGTACAAATATTCCATTACACATATACATACTATATACATATATATACATACTATATATATATATACATATACATAGCTTTTAAAAAAATATTAAGAGTCTAATTGATTTCTAGGTCTATGTCTAGAGGAGTGCACTAATAACTATATATATTTTTAATCTCTAGGAATATGGGCACGTTAGCAAAAATTAGTGATGGTCGACTCGAGTTACTAACTCGAGTTAACTCGAGTTATGCTTAACTCGAACCAACTCGAGTTATGCTT